>JBBJLS010079370.1:0-25765 GCA_037577275.1 Bryconaethiops microstoma
TGAGGAAAGAGGTCTGGAAATGGTTAGGAGAACACTTTGCCACACATAAAACCATTCTTTACTGTAATAATGTTAATGGCATTTATTGTAATATTAATGTTTTAACACTAACTTAACCCTGCTGTCCATGGGTAAACAGGCTTTAAGTATAATTTTCCCAGATGCCTAAGACTTTTGCACAGTACTGTATGTCACTTTTACAGTTTACATGAATAAACCAAGTAGAAGGAAAATTTACTGAGAGACCCAACAATAGACTTTAGGACACTGCATTTGTGTCAGCTGGTCATTGTATTTGCAGATGAAGATAGTCTTGGAGATTGGGATTAGAATCCTAAATGATTTACATCTGTGCATCAGAGGTAATTTGAAATTTGAAATGTACAATTTTACAATAGTAAAACAAAGTTGTACTTTATGGCAAAAAAAGGTTTGTCTGGTAATGGAAAATAGGCAATTTAATTAATCATTTTAAGTGTTGATTCATTTGGATGAAAAAAAAAAAAACCTACAAGGACGTTGTTCATAAGTCTACAAGCCACTAACTCAATAAAGCAAAGAGGTCTACTCTACAATAAATATGAATCTGTATTGTGCTCAGTTCTCCTGTCTCAACCAGACACTCCAAAGTCTACAGACAACGCGAGTGTCAAAACAGCAAGAATTTTGTGCAAACAGTAAACTGGACTGAACACACGTGAAGGTACATTTTATAATGTACATGACTTTTCCCCGCTTTGTGTTAAGATGAATCAAAACCTGTTCCTACAAGTCAAATGCATAGCTCATCACACATAGCTAAAGTGCTACAAATAATTAAATCTTTCTTGGGGAGAATTTATGACGTTGAAGAGTGTGCTGGTATAGTGATGTCATCTATTTATTAGAATCCACATGACAACTGTATCCCATGAGTATCACAGGAGTGTATAGATGTTAGAAACGTTCCAGAACTTTTCTTTTCAAACATGCTGGAAACAAGCTGTCAACCTGTATTTTAGAGCTTTGTTTAACCCTTTGATACTATGCATTATACTTTTTAAACAAGTCTTACTTTTTCATATTCACATAGTGGTCCCTTTAACCCTGAAGTGCTAACATAAAAAACAAACAAAAAACAAAATGTTGAGAGCATTTCTGTCATTAATGCTAACATTGCTAACAATGAACTTATAACAATAATACACATCTGGGGAGAGCTAGTTGGAGTTGTTTTGTCTGAGGTGTGCTCAATGTGCAAAATCAATGTCATTAACCCTCTTCAAATCTTTTGAAGGTATTTGATATTTTCTAAAGCTAAAGCTTAATCTGCTTGCTCTCTTGTAAGAGATGTTTATATTTACTGCACGTAATTGAATCTCTGCACAATCTGACAAGATATATAAAACAGCATGTGAACAGTCAGTTCTTGAAGTTGATGTGTTGGAAGGAGGAAAAATAGGAAAGTGTAAGAATCTGAGTGAATTTGACAAAGGATAACTGTCAATGACTAGATGACTGGGTCAGAGCATCTCCAAAACTGAAGGTCTTGTGGGGTGTTCTCAGTATGCAGTTGTCATTACTTATGAAAAATAGCAAGGACACCCCACTGTGCAACTTACAGGACTTAAAGGATCTGCTGCTAACATCTTGGTGCCAGATACCACAGCACACCTTCAGAAGTCTTATGGAGTCCATGCCTTGAGAAATCAATGCCTTGACGCGTCAATGCCTTGGCAGCACAAGGGGGACCTACACATTACGTGGTTTTAATGGTATGGGTGACTGGTGAATATGATTAATTGGATTTCCTTGAGGTAGGGGGTGTTAGTCATGCTATGTTTGCCCTAAGTTATGGTTGCCGCAGACACTCTTGTTATGATATTACGTCTGGGCCCATGAGACTAACGATAAATAAAGGCAAATACTCACCAATTACCATCATATATATGCTACATGCTTTTGTTCACCGCTAGCCACATTAGCATGCTTGGTCAAGCTATTCCTTTAAAAAATTAGATCATTTTGTTTAAAGGGTTGTTAGACTGTGTTTGACGTATCCTAACACCAACTACAAAAACTAACATATTTATAGCACAGTTTTTATAATAATATTCTTTCATCCCAGTCTTCTGAAACCTTTGCAGCTGTCAAGCTTTGATCATTTTCATAATTTTTTGATGATTATTCTGAGCACATACTGATATTTTCTACAGAATCCATCAGAATGTAACTTATGATCAGATTTTCAAAGTATCTTCAGGGATTCTCCATTAATCACTGCACCCTACTGGTGACCTTCTTAATCCAGGGCAGGAAAGCGGAGACTTTGGCATAAACACCTGGAGCATCCTGTAGTCGACATGAGTGACCCCAGGATGTGACACCATACAAAACCCAGTTACCATTAGCCTGTTCGCAAACCAGTGGACCACCACTGTCGCCACGGCAACTGTCCACACGGCGCTCATCCAAGGCTGTGCCGGCACACAGCATGCGGCTGGTGAACTGACCAGAGTAGCGGCGCTCACACTGGCGTTTGCTCAACACAGTGATGAGCGCCTGCTGCAGGGTTTTGGAGTACGCTCGTCCTGTGAGTGAGAGAGAAAGGGAAATAAATAGAGGGGGGAGAGAGAGAGGGAGTTATCAACAACTTGGCCAAAAACATCTCAGCTTGTGGTTATTACTGACCACAAAGGAAAATATGTCAGGTAACATTTGTGTCACAACTCCCATGTCCACTCTATCTACTTCCAAAATTTCCTGCGGTTTTACTTCACTTTCTCTTGACATTCTCTGTGGCTGCTTGTTTTATCAAGATGAAATCAGGAGGTTTTCACACAAAACATTACTGAAAGATATTAGAAACAGTCAATAATTAATTGGCAGTCAGTAACTAAGTAAATTAATTAATAGAAAGTAACAACCCTTTTTCACCACAAGTACGTTTTCAGGATTTCTAAATGTTATGGTATTTTCCAACAAAGGGTTCAGGCTGATCTTTGGTTCTTACTCCAGGGGCCATATTATAGAAACATATTCCACTCAATTTGATAAAAGTTTGAGAACGCTTTGGGGGGAAGAACTTCGTCAACAACATCTTCTCACCACTAAACTGAATATTAATGAATTAAAACATTTACAGCTAAATTTCTTAGTAAACAATCAAAACAACCAAATAGCTGAAAAGAAAAAAAAACAAAAAACAAATAGTGTGATGTGCCAAAAATGTACTGACTTTGCCACAGAGATTGTCAAGGGAAAGTAAAGTGAAACCGTAGGAAATCTTGGAAGTAGCTAGACTGGATGTTTCAGTTCTTTGAACATAGACAGAAACAATGCTTATTATTCTTATAGGGTTGAACAGAGATAAAGATGACCAGTACAAAGGGCAATGGTTGATGCACACCATCCGTTACCACTAAAACATGATCACTTGCTAAATTAACATTTTCTTTGTTTTTCAGAAAGTTCACTTGGTACAATGGAGATGAAACATCAAACAACATTAATTCAATCCATCTGACCTTTTGAAACAGTCCAAAAAGACCCAAAGCAAGAGCAAAAAAACACAAAGAGAGCACTGCAGCACATGATCTTTAGATGGTTTATGTTTACATTATCATTCCACAGAAAAATTCCTTTCCACTTTGCTCATGTTAGGTTAGTGTGTGCGCAAGAACCATGTCTAAGGTGGTTCGCTACTGTGGTGTTTTTCTTTCTCTTGTTCACAGAGCAGACAGCTGGTCAGATGTAGATTCAGTCACAGTTCATATGCATATTTGTGTGAGCAGAGATGAGTCCAGCTGCCAGTGGTAACATGCGTATCTGTTCAAAAAATTCACAAGAACAAGCCAGTCTTTTCAGTCAGGCAGCAACACTAAATCTCTTTTTTTTATTTGCTGCATGCTCTGTGCTGATTTGAAAAACAAGTTAAATACATAAAATCAGGCCCATAAACAGACAATTTGCAGGGGAAAGGAACTCAAGAAGAAGAACGAGCAACATAAATGTGAGTAAAACTTATTTAAATTTTACAGCATATTAGAAACATCAGTCATGTTGCAGAGGAAACTAAAGTTTTGAATTTTCCCCAAGGAGGATAAACCTTTTGGCTGCTACACCTAAATTCAAAATAAATTCAATATCATTCAACATCTCAGACTCACAAGCAGTCTCTTATAAATTATTTGAGAGGGTTTGATATTGGTAATGAAGAGATATCATTTAGCAGTACTACTCACAGGGTTTCCAAGGCCCAGAATCTTAGTGAAGTAATAATACAATTAGACTGGTAAAATGAGGATGCCACTTAAAAATTTATAATCATCTATGCACGGTCTGGCATTATCAAAAACAATGATGCCATGAAATGTGCCAATGGGAGTATGTGTAAAACTGATTTTGAAACTGTTTGTCTGTCTCAGCAGACTCAGATACACATGACATCACTAGGTCACTCCATATTCCCAAAGGATAATACACACAGTCATCTCATCAAAGACTCAGGCTCTCATCCATCAGGAGAGCATTTAGGATTTGTCACTCTAATTCACTGTCTCTTTCTCACACACAAACACAACCTTTCTAAGTTTAATTACTAATATTGAAAGAATTTTAAAACAATTAGGTAATAACTGACATTGTTGCTCTACACACAGCTGTTTAAAAGATTTCAACCTACAAGCCTCATTCTGCAAATAATCTTGACTTAATACTTCAACACGGTCAACAGCAAAACTGTATTTTGGCATGTGTGTCAAACCATTATTTCATACTCAGTAAATAAGTCCAAATGTGTTGGTGTTTTTAGCCTGATTTGCTATTGTTTTCATTTTGCCTAAACACAGATGTTTGATGATGAAAACAGAAAAAACACATTTAGAGCACAACATGTGAAGACAGTTAAACTTTGATGCTCAGCTGCTTATTTAGATCTAGACTTGAAAATAAATGACTTCATAACTGCATCATAATATTTTAACAAGATTTATCTTTAACAGATTTAGGAGCGAAATCTTTCAGTTATTTTTACACAAACAAATATGCTAATTAATATATGTGCAAATTACTTGAATTTCTTCTTAGTTCACTCAATCAATATGGTTTCAAATATTGTTTTGCAGTTTTGCTAGTTTTTGTTTACTTGCTGTGATCAACCATAATATTAAAACAACAGACATCTCGTACAATGACACCTGTTGACGGGAGAGATAAATCAAGTGGAAAGAAAACAGTAAGCTCTTGAAGTTGATGTTTTGGAAGCAGGAAAAACTGCTGGGGTCCCTTGCCTGGTCTTTGACTGGTTCAGCTGCTGTGGACTCCCTACATGTTCCTATTCCCCCATCCAAGGGCAACTGCTGTGCAAAAGCTCATGTGGAGGCTGTTGTTCTTGTTGCTGTGGACTAGAGATTCTCAGACTACTCCTCACTCAAATTCCCACAAAACTACCTTTCCTGACTCAAAACTGTGCCTATTGTGTTAGCCATAGAATGCAAATTGTTTAGCAGTGATTAAGTCTGTTCACATATCTGTTCTCAGGAGTTGACACAAATGGTACACAAGCACGCATAGACGTAAGTGGTACGTAAAATGCGCACCAGTTTTCAGTCTTCACAGCGCAAATGCGTACCTAATTTGTGACTTCATACTGCGCGCGCACCCCCCACCCCCCACCCCCCCACCACCAGACATAGACCTTGGCGCGCAACAACCCCCCAACTGCCACTGTAAATATTCTTTGTTTATTATATGCTGCACATTCTCTGTCCTGTTGCTGCTGTTATTTGAGCAATTCTTATTTATCGCTGTCTACGTCTATATTTGCATTTTTTGCACACTTTACGACTCCACAACTAGAATACAGCATCTTTCATAATACTGTATTCATGCAAACTGTGGCTACTCTTGTCTAGTGTTTTTCTTGCACTTTCTCTATTGCTCTCTTTGCACTGTATTTTGTCCTGACTGCACTTATGAGGTGTTGTGGTGTTCTGTTTTTGTTCGTGTTGCACCGTGGTCCTCAAGGAACATTGTTTCGTTTCACTGTGTACTGTGTATATGGCTGAATTGGTAATAAACCTGACTAGTGACTATTGCTTTTATTGGAATATTCAGTAGTAAGTTCTTCACGTTCAAAATTACAGAAAGTAACACAAGTAACACCTACAGTAAATCTACTGAGCTGCCAGAACTTTACAATGTTCACAGTGTTAGATACATATTAAACATATTCAAGTAGAATGTGCTTCATGTTACTTTGTGTTCTCAAGGGAATATCACCTGCAAAGTTTCATAGTAATTGGACACACTGTTCTCAAGGTTCACAGCAAGGACTTTTTTCACCATAAATGTCAATAAATAACACCACAGCTAGCGAGGCCAAGTATGGCTTCCACATAGCAAGATTAGGCTTAACATAGTGTTATGCCATCCAAAGTAAACAATGAGCGCAAATCCCCCTCTTATTTGTGCTATTAACATTTTAGAGACATATACATATGGGTATGTACATATACCTATAGACGTCATGTAAATAAAAACAAAAATAAATATTTAAAAAAATTAATTCAGTTTCATCATGAATTCAGTGCTCCCATGCCCATGCTTTGTAGGAAACTCGGGAAACTTTTTACTTTTGATGTTTCGTACAATTGTACTTTTATAGGGTGTAAAAAACATTTCATTGTCAAACTGTCTCTCTAGTACAGTGATCCAAACACATTTACCATTGTCAGTCTGGTTTTATACGGTCCCATTAGACACATTACACCTTCACAGCTCATGAACATAGCTTATTATTTAAATCTGCGATTGCAGTTGTCACATAGTGCTATGAAGAGTAGGTACCACTTCAGACCTTGTGCTTTTTTCTTTATTTTTTTAAGTAAAAACAGTAAAAGTAAGTCTGGTCACCATGAGCCTAAAACTCTATGATAACTACAACATTTATATTTTTAAAACGCAATTTATTACTGCCATTGTAAGAAAAACCTTTGCTCATGTTTTGATTCAATTCAATATTGTTCCTGTATTTAAATGAGATGAATAATGATAAACGCACTTACTTGATCTACTATTTAGCAGATAAAGTAAGTACGTTTATCATTATTTAACATTAGCAAATTAGGTGGGACGTAGGTGTAGTATATTGCTGGGAGTGGTTCATGATTGATGCTGGCAGTTGGTGTTCAAACATTATATTAAACAGAACATCTGTTCTTCATGATGCACAGGATAATCACAAATCACAATCACAAGTTTCTATGCACTGATATATTCTTATTAAGAGTTGCTGCATGTACAGATCAACTTTAATGCATGTAATGTTAATGTGTGTGTACATACTTTAATGTAAATCTGACCTGTGTCTCCCCAGCCAGTGATGAAGCAGTTGGCTGAACCTTTGGGCACTCTCTCTCCCCGTCTGGGTAAACACACAGGAAGGACAGAGCGACTCTGGAGCACACATCCATTGTCCCCATGAACCCTGGAGACTCTGTGTTGTGCAATATGCACCAGAGCCAGATCATAGTCATTGCTATGGGGGTGGTAGAGAGGGTGTAGAACAATTCTGTCCACGACATACTCTTCCTCATTTTCTTCAGGAACCAGTGTGTGGTAGTCTCCAACCCGCACCTTATATATCCTGGTATCGTTACCATATCTGAGAGAAACAGAGAAATGGAAAAGTGCAAGAGTAACTCAGTTTTCCATAATCTGAAGCACCTGGCTGCTGGTAAAAAAGAGAAAACAAAATGTAAAAAAAGAAGGAAAAAAAACCAAAACAGGAACTACAGACAGAAATAAAGTAAAACCTGAGATGCTCTATACAACAAACACGTATACTAGAATCACATTTTTGTACTTTGAATCATTTACAGGCCACTTTTTGAGGTCCATATAAATTGTAGGCAGTGATGTAGCCTAGTCTGAAGTAGCGGTTATATTGTTACCAGTCTCTTTACACAACACAAATGCATAAACAACTATGGGTACAACCGCATGCTATCCACATGTAATATTATTAGCAAAAAAAGTACATAAAAAGTAAAGCGGCCCCTTATAGTCACACATGAACACACCACAGCACACAGTGTGAACAGTGTGAAATTCTTCCTCTGCATTTAACCCATTCACCAAGTAAAGCAGTGGGCAGCCAGAGACGCAGCGCCCAGGGAGCAGTGTGTGGGGATGGTACCTTGCTCAAGGGTACCTCAGTGGTGTCATGAGCGGTCCTGGGATTCAAACCCACAATCTTCTGATTGCAGGGGCAACTAACCACCAGGCCACTACATGTTCCATATAATATAACTAATTAATAGCTTACACATTAATAGCTTAATAAAGCATTAAACAGCTTAATTAGCATTTAGAGTAGTGGTGGCCTAGTGGATAGGATACTTGCCTCTTGACCAAGAGGTCACGGGTTCGAATCCTACCTTCAGCGTACCAGCACTGGGTTCCTGAGCAAGCTCCTTAACCCCAAGCTGCTCCAGGGAGACTGCTCCCTGTAGTTAGGGAATAGAAGTCGCTTTGGATAAAAGCGTCTGCTAAATGCCGTTAACAGCCCATCTTGTTGTTGAATTGTATTCTGTTTTTCTCTAATTAACTTCCATTGGTTTATTGGTTCTGCTGTCACAGTTGCTGACAAACGTTTGTATAGAAAAAAACAACAGGCTCAGAATTTGATGTAGGCCTGCTATAACGCTTCTCAGAATCTGAGCAAATATGCTGCATATAAAACAGTAACTTACAGAAGTTATCCATTCATTTTCTATTTTGCATGCATTAAAGTACAAACTTGCTCTGCATTTGCTTGATGTCAGAAGCTAGATGATACATGACTACAAGACGTGATGCAAGCGTGGCCTTTCACATTTTCAACCAGTGAGCTTAGTGATGAATACAAAAAATCTAACTGATGTGCTTCTAAGTGTGCTTTTTTGATTAGCAATGAAAGCTGGATATTCTTTTTCTATGCAGTAGGTAAATCTCTAAAAAACCACCTAAACGGACTGAAGTCATATTTACTAGTTAACCATGTACTATGTACTACCTTTGGTTGAGAACTTGAACGCAGGATTAATAATGGTTAGCTGCAGCATAAAGCAAGTCATTTATTAACAATCAGTGCTCAGTGGAATGATACAGTTAGTGTGAAAAAACAAAGAAAACTGTTAGTTCTACAGGCTACAAGCCTTAACTCTACACCAGCAATGTGGAGCTTTCTAAAAAGGTAAGGCTAAAAAAGTGTATGATGTGTACATTTATGATCATGCTGCTCAAATGACTTCTTCCTCAAAGAAGCAGTTTGCTTCCTGTGGTAGGCATGTCACTTGAATGATACGTCCCCTCACAGAGTCATCTCACTTCCTCAGGATGTTCCTGTCAACCAAAGCTGGACATTCGGTGAGTCAGTGAAAATGGAGACAGTCATGAAGTCTTCTAATGAAACCAAACACTCTGACAACACACAAGATCCTTCCATGCAAACAACCCCTTTATTACTGTCCACTACTTGACAGATACTGTTTATAGGAACATATTGTCTATGATTTAAACTTCTATATTTATCTTAGATGAGGTTAGCTTTCTGTTAGGGCTCCAGCATGGCTTTCTTTAACTTAGTCTCTTTCTGGGCTTCTTCCTCATGCTCTTGAGGAGATTTTCCTGAGCTTCATCATTAGTGACTACCTACATGTCTTGAAAGCTCCTTCCCACTGTAAAAAAAAAATAAAAATGTACAAAGCTAAAATAAATCATTTAAAAATGTTGGTACTTTGGTGTGTGAAACGCCTAATCCTGAGTTTTTGGTTTATATATATATAGGGAGGGAGGATTTCAGTCATTAATAAGAAGGGAACACACACACAAACATATAAACAAATATATATATATATATACATATATATAAAACATATAAACAAGTGTTTGTGTGTGTGTGTGTGTGTGTGTGTGTGTGTGTGTGTCTTCTTAATGACCGAAATCATCCCTGCACAGCGGAAGTGTAGACAGGGAGTTCAGTGTACCGTTACATGGTAAAGCGTTTTTCCGGAAATGTCACTGCCTCGTGGGGAATGCCAGGCTGCTTTCTGGCACAGCCACTGGAGGATCAGCAGGACATTCCCCAAAGCCACTGCAGCATTCCACAGAGGGCAGCCTCCACTCAGGTCAACAGCACTGTTTGGACTCTTTGAAATCTGAATGCTAAATTAGAGAGCTCAGTGGTTCTCAAACAAATTCTTAGCAACCCCAAGATAATCAACATTTTTTCTCTTTCCCCTGTGCTGCAAGAGTGGGTAGGGGTTTATGAGGACTGGTCTGCCTTAGGTGAAAAGCATGTTACTTCGGGTTGTTTTTAGATGTTTTTGGGATACAGTAAGGTGTTTTGTCTAGTGCTTATGGAAATTAGGGTGCTACAAAAAGATGGTTTTAAGAAATTATTGTGCTAGAGAAATGTAAATTTTGGATGTTAAGTGTAAATTGATTTTTGAAAGTTCACGTGTTATAGTACACAGTACACGTTTACAAAAATTGATTGCTACAGACAGGTCCTTTTGGGAATTTAGTGCACTACAGTAGCATGCATTGAGAAAAAAATAAGGGTCATGTTAAAATGCTTTAGGAAATAAAAGTACACATACACATAGAAGTAAAAGTACACATAGAGCATATAGTAAATGTTCTGGAATACTGGGTGCTACAGTAAGGTAGGTGCAATCTCAAAGTCTGAATGCTATACTAGGTTGCCTCTATATGTTTTGGAAATTTGTATATTATACAAATTAAACAAAGTCATATACAGGGTCTTTGAATAGTTAGGATCAGGGTTCTTAGAAGTTAAATTAAAATACTAGAATTTGTGTTCAATTTGAAACTCACTCCATTTGAGACAATCTTTATGCTGCAATGCTTTTGAGAGAACTTCCCAAAGCCTCAGTACGTGATTACATGTGACCTTAAGAAACATGATCCAACTTGCCTGTGGCCAGACTTGTACCCCTGAAAATGCTTAGAGAATCAACATCACCTCATTACCAGGTAACTCAGCTAATCAAAAGTGACTGACAAGGGAACTAAACTTGTTTCAAATAAGTCATGTATTTAGGTAACCTTAACATGTTTTATATAGGTATATGTACATAAGTATATGCACACTTACTGGTTACTGAATCTACTATGTTGTAGATTCTCTTTGGTGTTGTACTGTTACAGAGACCAGTTCATGATGCACAAATTGTCATTCTCTAGTTTTTGTTGATCAGAAGTCTGACCAAAAAGCTGCATGATATGACTGGTCTAAAAGTATAAAGTAAGTGTAATAAATAAAACACTAAGTATTCGGTAGCTCATATGATATAGCTTAAAAACTGCATAATTATATTTTAATACTGTCAAATGCGGATAAATATGAAATCTTCATTAATAGTAATAATATTTGACCAAAAAACTTCCATGCCTGTAAATACAATGCTAATCAGAACCCGTAAGACTTCCAGACCAACATCCAGGAATAGGCCTCAGACATAAAAAAAGAGTTTGTTTTTTGAGAGCATGTGTCCATGTGTGTGTGCTGTCAGAAGGCTATGTTACAGTGAGGGACTAATTTTAGCCTCCTCTGCCTTAACATTCTCAAATGATTTAAAACCACTGTCACTCTGCTGTAACAACTGATAACTGGTGTTAAAGTAATGTTTTTGTCTGTGTGTGTGTGTGTGTGTGTGTTTGTGTGTGTGTGTGTGTTTCAGAAACAGAGAGAAAATGTTTTCTGTAAATGTCTGGTGTTGAGGGTGGTAGGAACTTAAACAGCCGATTGACATGGCTTATATTTTGGAAAGAGTCATTTGCAAGACACCCTAATGAATTCTCTTTTTGCCGTTAATGCGTGAAACATTGAAATATCACTTACAGGCTTCCGATACTACTGCTATACTACTAGAATACCACAGGGGCACTAGCAAACAGCATTATTTTTGACAGCATTTTGATATTCATGGCTCGAATTCAGACATTTTTCTAATGATCATGATTTACCACTGCCAAACACAACAGTCAGAGTCTACAGAGCCACTGTGTATTTTTATGTAGAGGTCAAACTCAGATTACAGAAGGGGGCGCTATTTTCCTCTTAGAGTACCTCTTAAAGCAGTGGGCAGATGTAAGGACCCAACAGCTATTGATCAGAGTGGCTCCACACACCAAACGTCCATCTGCCCGAGACCCACGGAGGCGTACTGCAGCCTGCCATGGCCACCCTCCCCTGCAACAAATAGACACATGTGCGCGCGCGAGCATACACACACACACACGAAATAGTTTTTTTATTGACACACATCCTAAATACATACACATAAATACAAAACATACTATTTACACCTAGGTAAAGAAATGCATGGGCTACAAAACCGTTGCAATTTAACAAAATGTATGCTTTGTAAATGTATAATTTATAAAATTAAAGATTATTTGGTTTGTGTGTGTGTGTGTGTGTGTGTGTGTGTGTGTGTATGTGAGACCACTGTTTATTATGCAGGTTTTATCGCTCTCTCTCTCTCCAAGTTTGTCAGTTTCAGTTTTCCTTTGTTTATAAGGCCAATGTATAGAACTGTCACTAACTGCTTACCGTAGAGAGTTTTCTCCGCCAATGATCCTCTTCTGACGAGTGTGTGCAGGCCTCAGACCACACATGGAGCTTGCTACTTCTGTAACATACACACAGACACATGTGGACACACACACAGACACACAATTGTTTTTATACAGTGCCAGAACACATGGTCATATACTTGTCCTACAAATCATAACTGTAAGAAAAAGTGGTTATATTTATCCAAACACATGCAATAACAATATAAATGAAACACACACGCACACGCACACGCACACGCGCACACACACACACGCACACGCACACGTATATATGTTCAGAACAAAAGATTATTTCTTTACAGAAGAAGGAAGAAGTGTTCTTAACCATGTACGGAGCAAGATTTTATTAAGTTATTGGGGGAATCTAAACTACAGAGTGAAATTGGACAAAATTGGAGGATATCTTACGGTATTTGTTACATTGTCACTGTCGGAACACTGTACACATAAGGTTTTCATTTGGCAAACGCTTTTATCCAAAGTGACTTTTTGACAATTTGAGAAAACAAAATTATATCCATAAAACGTAAGAGAAAAAATTGTGTGTGTGTGTGTGTGTGTGTGTGTGTGCATGCGTGTGTGTGTTCACAAGTTAACTGCAAAAGCAGCCTTGTTTGGTGCGTTATTAACTTAGTCGAGTGATAAGTTAAATAAACCTTAAGTGGAACTCATATGCATATTACAGAGGGTGTGGAATAACCGCATTCTAAAAACCAGACAAAACACACACCTACACACAGCTGTGTGTGTGTGAGTGTGTATATCAGGGTAAAAAAGCAAAAATGTAAGAAAGACACTCAGGTCCTGTCCACATTCTCCTTCAAATTTACCATCCCTTCATATCTCTCTTCCTCTCTCTCTGTTTGTCCAGATGGTAAAGTGTGTAGTAATATGATAGCTGTAAGCATAAAAGAATTCATCATTGGTCAGTTACTGACCACAGAACTGCTGCTGAGCAGACAAGCCCACTGTTGAGCTGGATTTGGGTGTTGGACCATTCTCAGCAGGCAATCCCGTTGGGACGAGCCATTGTCAATCATCCCTAACAAACGATCAAAAATATCCAGTAATAAGAAGCTCTGGGTTCAGAAACTGACCACCATAAACACTGGTCTTGGAGATCTTCCTTATTGATGATTCTGGTTCCAACCACATTCTGTCATACATGCTACAGCTAACTAATTTTTTTGTATGTCCTTGACTGCTTGGATCATATGCATTAGCATTAGTTTATGAGAAGTGGGGCAATGTTATGATGCAAATTGGATTTCCAAGAGGAGGGTTGTAACCACTGGGCTAGAGGACGGCTAAAATAAACTGTTAATCAATAGAAGAGCTATTTAATGTCTTTAACTGTAAACCAGCAAGGGTGAGCTATTAACATGGGATTATAGTAAAGGGACGAAGTGTATATTGATAATACTACATTTATTTATTTGAATTTTGTATTTATTTATTTGAATTTTCGGGGTTTCAAACGTGACATTTTCTTCTAAGAAATATCCATCTCACCTTTGACTACAGCAGTGTTGTCCTCATGCCCATAGTTACAGATTACTCCAGCATCCTCGCTATGGCGGCAGTTATGGGTTCCAAATGGTTGTTTGATGCAGTCAGCCAGTGAGCGTTCACTACCAGTGCACTTTACGTTGTCAACATGAATAGGCCCCTCACCTTCTCCGAAATATGCCATAACTCGAGCTTTAGCAAGGCCACTGCAAAACAACAACAATATATACATATATACATATATATTTATTGCATTTAGCAGACGCTCTTATCCAGAGTGATGTACATCAGTCCTTAAGTAGTTTACGTCTGGCTTCATACCTGTAAAGCTATACTAAAATCAACACATGCTTTTTACCAAGTTACTGCCAGTTACACACCTTAACAAACCCTGTCAAAAGTAAAAATTCAGAGGTCAATACACATATAAGGACAAACAGTTAGGAGGGTAAGGGACTGAGGTTTTTTAAATATAAAGAAAATTATGTATAAGAGATAAACGAGAGTACTGCTTAGTCACCAAGGTGCTCCTTGAAGAGGTGGGTCTTCATACGACACTTGAAAACAGCGAGAGACTCCGTATATCTGACTGCAAGAAGAGTTCATTCCCCCACTGGGGGGCCAAGACTGAAAAGAGTCTTGAAGCATGTCTTCCTCTTCTTTTGAGCAACGAAGATTCAAGAGGAGCAGTGCTTGAAACTTTGAGAGGAAGAGAAGTAACATGCTGCTTGATCAGTGCTGACAAGTAAGGAGGTGCAAGTCCGTTCTTATACTTGAAGGCAAGTGTTAAAGTTTTGAACTTAATGCGAGCAGCCACAGGGAGCCAGTGAAGGTTTCGTAGTAGAGGCGTAGTGTGAGAATTTAGGAACATTGAAGACTAACCTTGGAGATGCATTCTGAATCAGCTGAAGTGGCCTCAATACCTTCAATGTAAGTCCAGCCAGAAGAGAGTTGCAGTAGTCACGTTTAGAGATGACCAGAGACTGGACAAGTAACTGCGTAGCTTCAGTGGTGAGAAAGGGTCGGATTCTTCTGAGGTTGTAAAGAAAGTATCTGCATGTCCTGGAGAGGTGGTTAACCTGCTACAAGAATGACAGTTCTTCATCTAGCATGACACCAAGATTACTTACATTCTTTGAGGGGACAATAACAGAGTTCTCAAAAGAAACTGTGAGGTCGTGTCTTGGTGATGGACTCCCTTTGATGAAAAGAAGCTCAATTTTGCTGGGATTCAGCTTGGGGTGGTGGGCCATCATCCAAGAGGAAATATCAGATGGACAGTCTGAGATGAGGGTCGAGACATGATCATCACTGGAGGGGAAAGAGAGAAGAGAGAAGTTGAGTGCCATCTGCATAAAAGTGGTAGGAAAAGCCATGTGAGGCTATTACATCTCCAAAGGAATCAGTATATAGAGAAAAGAGAAGTAGTCCAAGGACAGAGCCCTGCGGAACACCAGTGGACAATCTTCGCTGGGTTGACTGGGAGCCATGCCATGCTACCTGGTACCTCCGGTCATCAAGGTAAGAAGCAAACCATTGCCAGGCTGTGCCCGATATCCCAAGGCTGGAGAAAGTAGCCAGGAGGATCTGATGGTTAACTGTGTTGAAGGCTGCAGAAAGGTCAAGAATAATCAGAGCGGAAGACAGGGTTGGCTGATCTAGCTGCATGAAGTTCTTCTGAGATGGCTAGTAGTGCAGTTTCGGTAAAGTGTGCCGCCTTGAACCCGGACTGGTGAGGGTCCTGAAGCCTGTTTTGAGAAAGAAAGATGTTGAGTTGATTATAAACAGTTCCAGGACTTGATATGTAAGGAGCATGGGTTTCTTCAGAATTGGTGTAACCATTGCAGACATGAAAGCAGATGGGACATGGCCAGTTGTTAAGGAGCCATTGATGATGTAGGCGATATGCGGCATTAGATCCGAGGATAGCATCTGGAGCATACTCAACGAGATAGGCTCGAGTGGAGACATGATGGGTTTCCTGGACATCAGGAGCAATGACACATCCTTGAGAGAGAGAGAAGCTAAGAAACTGGGCAGTAATGCCTGGTCTCAGGCTGACAGGCTGTTCATTGCCTTATATAGCACACAGTAAAATTGTAATTATAAAATATATATAATAATACTGTAATTATATGTTATAACTTACTGTAAAATAACCTACATTAGTAGCTTATATTAATTTATATTATTAATGCTTGTTTACCTCCACAGATAGAGAGGGAACACTGATTAAGAATGGGAGACGGGAGAGAATTTTCAGTATTAGTACCCTCCCCATCCCCAGTCACAATTTTTATCTGCATAAAACACTCAATATGAATACATTACAGCAAAAACATACAAAAGCATACACCAAGAACAATGAGGAATCCATGAAGCACAAAAACACACAAGCCTTCATCTTACTGAATTGCTATTGCTATTAAAGTGTATTAGAAATGTGCCCATTAATCCAAAGGTTTGTCCATTAAATGTTTCTTCATTAAACATTGAGGATATTAACAATGAATTTCAGCTCTTCTGGGAAGCCTTTACACTAGATGTTGAAAAATTGCTGACAGGGACAGCATTCAGCCACAAAGGCATTAGTAAGGTCTGGTACTGAGGGTGGATGATTAGTTCTGGATCACAAATTCCACTCCAACTAATCCCAAGGGTAGATCCACGTCACTGCAGAGCAAACAGTTCCACTGCTCCACAGCTCAGTTCTGGAGGGCTTTATATATCCGTAGTCTGTAGGTAGTGCTAATTTATGAAAATTGTTCATACTGTGTGCATACGCTTATATTAGCGATGAACCCACTTTTAGGATCCACAAATAGAAGGGATATTTGGAAATGTTTTGCACAATAATTTCACTACATGTTGCCCTTGTATAACTGTATATGTGACAAATAATGAATCTTCAAATAAAGAATCTTGAAAAGAGTTAAAAAGTTGGGTACAAGAATATTATTTGCAAAAGTTAGTCAGCTGGCAGCTAAGCTACAAAGTGGTCACTAAACAAGCACACGCACATTTTGAAGAACGCCACACTCCCTGAGAGCGCTTGACAATTATATGGGACAATTATAGGGAAAACATGAGGCAGCCTCTGTAACAGCTTTGCAGATCATCAGATATGTGGATGGGCTACAGTGTTATAACCTGACCTTTTTAAGCAATTCCCTGACCCCTACAGGAGGGCCATGCCAAGAACACACGTCAAGAAAAGATAAGGTTCACTCTTGGCTGGAGATGTTTAACAATGAGAGTGTGTCCAACTTAGATAAAATCTTTTTGTAAATCTGAGCTTGTTATTCTTACATTATATCATTGTGATCAGAGTTTAAAACTGATATGGCCCTGGCTCCACATCATGGTTTAATCATTCCATAGAAGCTATCATTTCATTTAAAAAAAGAAAAACATATAAACATTCCTATACTTTCTGTAAAAAAGGGCTTTTGGATCTATTGCCCTTGGAAAAAAAACAGTTGAAGTGTGGTGAACCCAAGTGGTGTTCAAGTTTGATCGTACCCCAGTACTGTCTTGCCGTGGTCCTAATTTTCCGAAGAGCATGCATGTTTGACAGCTCTCCATTAAAGACTCTCAGCTTGCGATGTCAATGAAGCATAACTAAACATAACAGTGTGAGTAAAGTGGGCTCTGTATCAGCTGGTGGTGTATCTCCTCTGTGTCCATGACTCAATAACTAAAAATATTATCGAGCTTTTATATGTGATGTCTTAAAATTAGTATAGGTTCTTATTCACTTCTTATTCATAGGATCGACAGAAAAGGCAGAAAGATGAGCTAGAAAAGAGCCTTGTGATTGGTAAGGATACTGCTGACATACATGTGACAAAAGACTAAGATTGACCATTCAATTTTGAAAAGACAATATGTTGTCAAAATACATCAGCTAATTTGTGGTCAATTGAAAGTGTCATTAAACTTTTCATGGTTTTGCATATGTTCTATGTAAAATGTCTAGCTCCAAGGAGCCTACAGCAGCATTCATGCTGAAGTTATATGGAGTGTTTCAGCTTGCACTGCTTTTCGAATGAAGCACAATTGGGATGATTTGATCTAGGTTTGGCGAAGGACTAAAGAAAAACAAAACAAAACATAACAAAAATAGAATGGAGATAAACAAGGACAGTCTACTGCTGAACAGAGATAAACAGAGAGCAAAAACACAGTGGTTAGACTAGGAGGCAAAACACAGAGGCAAAAAAAGAATCCAGAACAAAAATGAAAAAAAATATTTGAACATAGGCTCCTTAATATTTCTGTCAATGTGAAAGTGAACTATAGAATCACCTCAAAGGAACACAATAAAATGCAAAGACCATGCATACACACCCAAACACACACCCGATCTAGGGTTGACACAGGAGATGTTAACACTTTAACACATATCCTGTGTCAACCCTAGACAAAGAGCACTTTTATCAAGTTCTAAGGCATTCTCACCCTTATGCTTTCCAGATGCATAACTTCTTAAACACATGCGTGCGCATTTATGAGAAACAGAGTAGGAAGGGGACTGAATTAAATATTTTTGAAGCTGTATTAGGCACAAGTCAAACTACTATTAGTACACGAAAGACATGCTGGGTTATAAATAAAGAAACTGCTTTGGCGACAGATCTTCCAATCCCCCCCCCCCCCAACACACTGGTGCTAAATGTTGATGAGATCATGGCTCCTGCCAAGAGATACTGGAGTGAATGAGTTGTGTTTGGGTTTAAATATATCTTCCCTTGTGGAAAAAGATGTATTCCTTTGTAGACAAATAGGATACTTAGTATAAAGAATAATATGAGTGTAGTATTTTATTTCATGTATTTTATGGAAACATAGCTAAAATATATATGTTTCTGGATTTTTCCAAAAGAACACTTCAAACTGTGCTTTTTGCAAATTTGCTATATGCATTCTTGTACTTTTGTACCCTTCACTCATTCCTTTCTGCTACATCACTCTTTAGATTGTGTCAAAAAAAGCTTGGCAAAAAACTTTGCTAAATTGTCCACTTCCACAAGATGTAGCCCAGGCAAAATTGGCTAAACTGGAGCTACTAATTGCTATTGTTGCTTACAAACACTAGAAGTCAATAGTCACCCAAGTTGTTTATGTAAACACATTCTCAAAACTCACTGAATCCACATTTAGCTGTATGGTAATCTGCTTAAACCAGATTACACTTTGTCACTTCATGCATCTTGGGTACCAGGATTATATCTGAATCACTTAAAAAAAATTGTAGGTGTACATGCACCCAAGATGTGTTCTAAACAGATATAATACCAATGCTCAAACCACTTCAGGAGAGGGTCTGAAACACAATCAAGCCATATGCAATAGCAGCGTAAATGCATTTGTCTCTGCATTTGTCCCAGTACCCCTCCCTGTACTGTGACACTGTGTTCCACATGCTGTTCTACTTATGGAGACATCCCTTCAACACTTAAAGCAGGTATTGCTGCTCTTTCAGTTCTTTTCCTGACATAAATTTAACTTTATTTCTGTATCTTACTTAAGCGAGTCAGCTCAAATAAATTTAATTTAAGCTGCTTTTTTTTTTTTTTTTGCATTTGTAGCTTGTGGTCATACTGCATCCATTCCCACATCAACAAGTCTGTGCCATCTGTGCAGATCCACTTCTAAATAAAATCTGGATAACAATAATTTACTGTAATTGTGGATAATTGATAAAATTGTAAATGTAAGACAAAAACAATGACTGCGACTCCAAATAAGCAACTCTGGGTCTAAACTGATTTTCTCTTTGAGAAAAATGTTTATTGTTTTCAAAAATCACCAATATTGCACCCTGGGGTAAATAGTTATTTTCCAAACTCAATATTGTTGTCTTAAATTTATTCCTCACCCATTCAATGTAAGGTTGTCAGAATCATTTGGTCATAAAAATTGACATACAAATATTGCTATATGCAAACTTACTTTCCTACGCACTGAAATGACTTCACAAGATTGGCAATCTCACCAAAATGCCCCACACAAACCAGCAAGCTTTGTCAAGTATGGTAGTTAACAGGATTGAGTAATGTTTTCAAATTTTCAGATAGTCATTACATAACAAAAATCAAATACTTTATGTACCCATCACCATGTCTTAAAAGTATAACATGTTTTTAGCATCGCCTGGTAGTAAGCAACATATTACTACTACCACAAGGTTTCGGTAATGCACCCAGAAACTGCTTGCCGTCATGTATCTGGTCAGCGGCTGCTAGAGGCCACTCTTTCTGTTTTGTTTATAAAACTTTCATTTTGACATGTGTGTACACCAGCCGGGTGAATGTTCACAGCCGGCCGGTGTTAATGTTAAGTGATTGGGGAATTTGATTTGTTCTTGCTCTAGTACTGTTTTAAGTGCCTTCAAGTACTGGTGTCGGTCCAGAGTCATTCTCCCAGCTTCTGTTACCGTTTTGCAGATCTCTGGTTTGTTTAGGCTATTGTGTCTTTTTGGTTTCTTGTTTGAAAATAAAGCAGTAAAATGGAAACCCACATCTGCTCCTCCTTCCCTTGGCTCCTGCTGACAGATGCACCGACCAGCCAAGGAGTTGCAGTGGGTTTCCGCTCAGGCACGTGGGCAAGGGGCCGACGGAGTGAGGTGGGCAGGACCCAGCTGCCAAAGAGGTCCTTGACTTCCCTCAGGGCCTAGATACCCACAGCTGTGCCCAACTTGCCCCGAACAGTGACCCCAGTGCCTGTCCAGCGAACCTTGTCCGCGGCCACGAGCTCACATGCCTCGCGGAAGATGGCTGCCCCGACGCTGGTGGCTCCAACGGGATCTGCAGGTGGGCTCCCGAGGGGCACCTCGAGGGGACTTGGACACGGAGGACACGGAGGGGCCTCACCTGCAGGAACCTTCGGAAGCAGAAGTGTGGGACCCACACGGGCCGCCCTGGCCATGCCAAAGGGGCACCCATTGGAAAGCAGCCATGTGGTATGGGGTGCCGTTTGTAAAAACAGCTTAACAAATTTAGAGGTGTCATTTTTCATCATTTAGCGCAATTTTCACACATTTAGAGCTAAATAACAGCCAAATGTAAAGTAACAGCCAATTGTAACAGCCAATTGTAATCATGGGGCATGGCCAATTAGTATATCTTCTAAACATTTAGCGCTCAACATTTAGTGCTTAAAAATCCCACATTTAGAGTCGCCGTTCGTAAAAGTGCTAGATTTAAATCCCACATTATATATAGATATATATTTAACATTTAGACATATATTTAACATATAGATTTAAGATTTAACATTTAGATATATATTTAACATTTAGATTTAAGATTGAACATTTAGATATATATTTAACGTTTACTTTTAACATTTAACATTTATGCAGCAAGAAAATGTACCAAAATGTAACACTGTTTTTTTTTTAACACATTTAACTCTAAATGTGTGACAATTGTGCTAAATGATGAAAAAATGACACCTCTAAATTTGTTAAGCTGTTTTTACAAAAGGCACCCCATAGTGTGGGGCCACGGCTTTCTGTTCTCTTTCTGATCTCTGGTTTGTTTAGGCCATTGTACCTTTTTGGTTTCTCGTTTGAAAACAAAGTAGTAAATTGGAATCCTGCATCTGCACCTCCTTCCCTTGTCTCTTGCTGACACTTGTCAAAATATATAAAAAATCGTAAAACGTGGCACAGTTCTTGTAGTCTTTTTAGTAAAAAAGTTTGATTCTGTTGTAAATTATATTTTGTAAACATCCACAGTGGGGAGAATGATCACACAAAAATCTCCAACATCCACGGTTTCAGAATTATTTTCTTTGGTAACATCTTAGGGTCAACAAGTCTCTAAATCCACCACAAAATGTCACCTCAAACTAGAAATCTTGCCAGAAAAAAGTCTGCCACAAGCAAAAGTGCTTACATGCTCCAAAATAGTTAAATAAACACAATTTTTGCCATTTTTACCATCTGGAAAGATTCTGCATCGAGGAATGGCTGTCAATACCTTCTAAAAGTTTTCTAAAACATTACAAAGAAAAGTACTAATCAGCTGGCAGAAGGGGGCTGTAAAAACACTACAGGAGAGGGTGCGAAAAATGACAACATAGGTTCGTCAGAAAAATAAATTGTCATCACCTCTGACTTTTCTTGTGGTAAAGGGCTCAAATGTAATTTATATTTTTTCATTATTTGCTGAGTAAAAACAGCATTTGATTAACATTAAGGGGAATTTTTAACAGCCTTTAATTTCAAGGGGGGGCCAGGTACATCATAATTAACTCTAAAGTAATTTGTACACATTAGAGCAACACTGCATTACCATGTCATGCAGGTTTTTTTACATTATGTTTATAATGTTTGTTTATATGGCAGAATTTTAGTCCAACAAACTTTGAACTACTTGTATCATAGTTGCTTATATGACGAATCTGCAGATATGAATCTGTTACCTGTAGCCCAGCTGTCTGCACACCACCTCTGCATCCTGGTCTGTCCAGCCATCATCACAGATCGTCCCCCATTGGCCAGCGACCAGGATTTCCACTCGTCCCTCTCTCTTGTTCTCACCGCCCACCAGTCGCACCGGCACACCTGAGACGGTCACACACATAGGGAGCTTGGTAATATCTTTAACAGTACAACACACTTTGAAGTAATATTAATCACACACAAAACAGACAGAAAAACCAGACTTCTGAGACACAGAACCATACTCACACAATGAAACACAAATCCTACTCAAAACATACATGTCATATATATGCGCATGTGAAGGTGTGTAACACAGTAAGGAACACAGGAAACCACTTGGCGGTCAGTAGGGAGTTTTAGGTTTCCAGTTATGGAACACCAGTTATGGAACACTCATATATATGACCATCTAATCAACACACATGGATCTGTTATAATTGTCATGCTTTTTCTTTTCAGAAGAGAGGCAATCAAATTAATTTTCTATTAAATAAAAATATACCCAACACATACACACACATTTATGTGCTTTTTAGATGTGTTCCACCTTTCAACACATTTCTGAGCAAAACCTCACATTTCCATTTCCTTCATAATTTAGCTTAGAACATTATCTTGCACATGGTCATGGTTTATTATTACTGAGTACTGAGGGGATTTCATCGTAGAAAGCCTGCTGATGAAATCCATAAAGAAAACGCATTAATTATCTATAAAGAGCAAGAGAATGAAAAGAGGGGAAAAGGCAGTGGTGTATAATTTCTCCGCAGGCCTTCGTGCTACTGCTTTACCCCCTCACCTATTATCAGTTCCTTATGTTATTTCTGCTTTCTACAAAGTATATACCTTAAAATATTTACCTTGTTTAATTATTTTTCACTTGTAGATTACTGAAGCTAAAAGATTTCATTGAAATAAATGTTCAGTCAGTACCACACTTGTGTCTGTGAGCAGAAGCTCTATTTTATTGTGATTTAAATTTGATAATTTGTAGTACTGATTGCCTTGCGTTTCACTTCTAGTTAATAAATATTCATATGCCACTGTAATATTGTCTTGGGTATTGACAGGTTGCAATATTCAACCTATTCGTCTTCAGTTCTACACTGATTGTGGGGCATTAACTTCCAAGATTTTCACATGTAGTAGAATCACTTCTTCCCTCTGTCCCTATACAACAATTCCAGCGCCACAAACTCTTAAAAACGTAATGCATTCACCTGCATGCTTGAAAGTTATATTAGTGATATGATTCTCCTTTTTTTAGGCTTGATTACTGTAGTGTTAATGTTTCGTTTCATCACAGCACTTGATACAAAATGCTTCTGACAATGAAGGGTTAATGTACACATTTCAGCCTCCTTACTCTCATTATCTTTGTCACATGGAGACTTCAAGCATGGAGACCAAGAGTAGACAAATAAGAAACTAACAGATCACTGAACTATTATATCTGTCACAGTTATTTTGTTAGTGTTGTTTTTTTAAGTTCCCTTATTAATAAGAAGAAAATAAGAAAAAATCTTTTAATAAATAAATAAAAATAAATAAAGTCCTTACTTAACCAAATAAAACAAAATAAAGTGATAAGAGAAGTAAAACACAGACATGAACACAAGGGGGGCAAAAACACAGAGCAAACCATCAAATCTAAAGCACAGAGGAGAAACACCGATCTAAATTCACAGAGCAAAGATAACAGCTAAAATACCAAGAACCAACAAAACTAGAGTAAAGACTTTACTAACTAACTACTCATGAGAAACACCTAGGCAGAGGAGAAGACAGGAAGGAGACATAGGTGAACAGGATAACAAGGGGACTGGGCTAAAACAGACTCACATGGATCAGGTAAACAAAAGGCACATGGGGCACGTAAATGACAACTAACAAAAAACACAGAAAATACAGAGAGAACATGACAATCTGGTTATGCTTTCATACAGTTCTTCCCAATGACCCGACCCATAAAACAGACAGAGACAGGACCTGGCTTGCAGAAACTAGCTCTGCAAGTATTTGCTAAACTCAGGGTTAAGCCATGTTCATCACAGTTACTTGGCCAGTGAAGAGAAAGGCATTTTGGCCCAAAGGACTTTCAATAGTGCTATGCTTACTGTGGGTCTCTAACCCACTGTGGGTCAGCACTCAGGAAAGAACGTGCATGTGTGTGTATGTACTGAATTCTAGAACCAAAGGGATCTTTAGTGAGGCGAATGCAGAATACAATGCACTAAGTGTGCTATGTATGCCAGGAGAACACCTGGATATTCTTAGTTTAGCTGACAAGACCAAGGCCAGGAAATTTATATTTAAAATAATAGAAACTGTTTGTAGTTCAGCTTACATTTAATATACATGATAGATACATAATAGCATATACCAGATCTCCATTCGTGTAAATCGATTTTAACAACTCTGGATATATTTTTGCAAAGAAACACACGTTAATTTCCTTAATAAAGGTGGTATTAATCATAAAATAGCATTGCGTAAAGTCCAATATCGTTTTGAAACCCTTAACATATTATTAGCCTATCATATCAGTACTACTTTCTAACTTTGAAAACAAAATAAATGTCATTCATGAGAAGGCTGAAATATATCTGTCTCCCGTTGGCTAATCAATCTTAGTGTCAGGCTAGATAAAGTAAAACATTGTTGTTTGAACCTTAACTTATTTTATTGTATCACTGAACATAAAATATGAAACAGCACAAATTATACCAACTCCTCGGCACTGTTTGCAGTTAAATGAACCGAAGCTTATGAGTTATCCTAAAAAGAGGAGACAGGACTGAAAAATGTTGAGACTGAGACTATTCATTTGCAGGTCAGGTTAAGACTGGACTCAAGTACAACAACACTAATGATTACAGCACCATTTAGCTGCAGTAAAGCAGAAGGCATTCCTGTGTCAAATTAAGACAGGAATATAATTGTATGTGTGCAAAGTATTTACAGTTGGGAAATGAAAAAATGGAGTCTTTAGAGCAAAGAGAGGCTTCAAAAGTTCCATTTTCATTCTCCAAAGTCAATAAAACCCGATCCACAGGAGAGCACTGAGGGAATATGCACACGGCAGGAGCATTTACACACAGACACACACACACACACACACACACACACACACACACACACACACACACACACACACACACAGCAAACCAT
>JBBJLS010079390.1:0-25761 GCA_037577275.1 Bryconaethiops microstoma
TATATATATATATATGTGTGTGTGTGTGTGTGTGTGTGTGTGTGTGTGTGTGTGTTATGTTAAGAGCAACACAACAGTTGTGAGAATGTGACAAAGACAGTACATAAATATAGAAGAATTTGATCTAAGAACCCTGATGTTTCTGAAATGACTGCCTGCAGCGTCTTGGTAACATTTTTCTCATTCATAAATTGGCCTGTTTTGCCATTTGCATGAAATGTGGAGCCACTACACTCTTCCCTCATGTGCTGTTAGTGATTTAAAATAACACTATCTTGCAAAAATACTGCGCAAACGTGTCTGTTTTTCAATAAAAGGCTGTGAATTGAATTATAGTGTCTATAATGCTTATAAACAGGTTTTATAATGCATCCATGTTGTCAAAATATGCGTGTATACCTGCTGATATATTTAAAAGGCTCATTTTGATCTGCTTGGAATGAGCTTTAAGGCAGTCATTCCTTAGTCTATAAGTGCAGCTGTAATGCAACTTATAGACTATTTACAGAGAAAGCAAAATCAAATCAAATCAATTCTACTAAATCAGTTTTTTCCCATTTATACTAAAATGTAGATGAATCAGAATACCAGTATTTACATAGGCCGTCATCTCAGTAATAACTCAGTCATGCCCCCATAGTGACTCCCAGCATCACATATAGTGTATTGTAAGACAGCAGGGGCATTGATGATTAATGCACACGGGAAGGGTGTAGAACGTTGATGTTGTTGTGTTGTTTGCTGCACCTTAAAGAGCTGTAGTAGGGAATTTTATATAAACTCCGATTTTTAAAAAGCTGTTTTGTATATTTAGTGTAATCATGTTGTTCATCGCAAGCTATATAGGCTTCAGGATTTAAACTGATTAGCAAAAAAACCCCCAAAAAACACAGTTTTCTCTTTGCTCCTAATGTCAGTCTGCCAAGCTGTGTTTGGTGCCTAAAGTTTGCATTTTTAATTTTATTGTAAGGCTAATGTAGCTGACAAGTAATGGAAATATATAGACACTGCTTGTCAGAAACTACATACAGTGTCAGAAACTACATACAATTCATTAATTCAAGTATTTCACTGACTGAGGGACTACGGTAATTACTCAAAGAAATAGTTTGGTAAGATATCTAATATAGAGAGTATTCCACTTACTCCAGATGTAGCCCATCAGCCATTATGTGTTTGCAGTCCACATTTTGATTCTTTAGTTTCTTTAGTTTGATTCTTCAGAGGTTAACAAACACTAGACGTCAATAGTGTCCTAAATCTTTTCCAAGAATACATTCCCAAACCCACCAAATTACATCTAGCTCTTCATTAAGGTGGTGCAGACTTGTGGATATGGTTTAGAACTCAGTATGACTTCCTGTAAGTTAAAAAATGTTGACAAAATGTCAACATGTGTCTTAACGCTGTGTGGTGTCAATTTAGACAATAGGGTTTGTTTTTACTATCTGATACAAAATTAGTGACAATGACCTAAATGAGACACAAAAATTGTGCAATCTAATAC
Organism: Bryconaethiops microstoma; assembly: GCA_037577275.1. NCBI lineage: Eukaryota > Metazoa > Chordata > Actinopteri > Characiformes > Alestidae > Bryconaethiops > Bryconaethiops microstoma. The sequence goes on from JBBJLS010079390.1 coordinate 1,508, forward strand.
CCTCCAGTCCGGCTGTTTTCTGAAAAGGCTAAATAGCTCACAGTGATTCATGCTGTGCCCTAAACCACACGTGCAAGCCTGTGCCACCTTGATAAAGAGTTGGACGCGGTTTAAGCATGTTGAGAGAAGTTTTGGTAATGTATTTATTGGATAGATTTGGGTGGCCATCCTCCAGCCTCATTCTTAGCTAAAGAAGCAAAAAATAGACTCCAAACTTGTCTTGGCTGATGGACGACATCCTTAGTGGAAGGTAACTATTCCTTTACTATGGATTAAGTGTGAAGTGTGTGAGTGGTGATTGAACACTGCCGGTGGACATGCTGATGGATGATCCACAGAAGGGTGGAAACCTCATCTATCATTCACACTCACACACTCTGCTGCCCGAGGCCTGCACCTGTACACTTTTCAATCTTTACTACACAGCATATGGTCTGGCAGACTGACACTGACTGAGGAGCTACAGTCAAGGCTTTTTCCATGTGTTTTTGTGCATTTACACTATCCTCAAAAATGCCAGTGTGTTTAGACACATATAAAGAGCATCTAAATTACCCAGCAGATGTCAGCATCAGCTTTCTATGTGTGTGTGTGTGTGTGTATGACAGTGCCAGATCCTGTCAGACATGCATATTAATTTAAAAAGAATTCATTATCAGTGTATATGTAATTGGAAGATATGTTAAACTCTCTAAGCATGATCAAAAGAGTAATGTACTTAAAGCCATTTTATGTTCAGCCTTTTTCTAGAGAAGCTGTCAAGCTGGGAAATTAAGTCACACATTCCTGTTGAAAGAACTGTCTGAATTTTGAGCTCAAGAACCCTTTAAATTCTTTCTATGTGTGTGTGTGTGTGTGTGTGTGTGTGTGTGTGTGTGCAGTCTGTAGTAATGCATTATTTAGCTACAAAGACTCAAACCATTGGTTTGAAAAAAACATATCAGGTCTTTAGTGCATTGACATTCACTTTGTGTTGGATCATGATAATATACTCTCAGGTCCATAATTATTGTACCCTTGGTAAATGTATGTAAAAGTTACCAAGTAAAAGTTAAGGAAAATGGTCTTTGTGGTTAATAAGCTTAGTCTGATACTGGAAAATTCCAACCACAAATTTGTCGTGCCCATCCAAAATGACAGTCCTGGTGCCGCTACTGGACACAAGTTGATGGTTTTGCTCAACATTGTAAAGGTAAGGAATAAACAATTATAGCAAAAAGTGTGAGTGATCAACGGTTGGTGTTAGAGGCATTAAATGCTTCGATCAACAATAATTTAGAATTATAATGTGGCATTTAAATTGCATTAATAATGGCATTTTCTGCGAGTTTCAGTGTCTAAGTTAAACATACTGGAAAACATGCCATACATTTTTTTCCCAATGTTAAATTCAGCAAATAAACAGTAAATGTGCAGAAATATGTTGAATATAAAGGATGTGCACTTGTCAATCAATTTGCAGTTTTCAAAAGCCTCAGGCCACTATGAACAATAGGGACTCAGTAATTTTGCTAGAACTGAGCCTTCACGACTCTGCATGACCTTGTTTACATTATGTGCATTAAATTTCAAGGCCCTAATTAGAAGGGTCAGACCTCCCTAAACACCCCCCCAATAATTCACGTCATCTCTCAACACTGATTGCTGGCAATCTCCACAGTTTAACTGAGTATAACTGTACGCTGCCATTGCCACAGGAACAGTCTCCGCCACGCCCACAGCTACATCTCCAACACGTTTTCTGTCTGTGTAAGTGTGTGTTCATGGAGCTCCACTTACTTACCATAGATCACGCAGGTGACGCTCGGAACAACAGCCCGAAGGTTTCAGATATGAGCGACAACATAAGACAGCAGGGGGTGGAGGCAGAGAGAGAGATATGGAGTGATGGAAGTAGAAGAGGATGAATAGTGACAGCTTGATCGATTTGAAGAAGTGAGGGGATAAAGGGGGCTTTAGATGGAGTGAGAGAGCGAGGGACAGCAAATGAAAGCGAGAGAGAGAGAGAGAGACGTTACCCCTGGGTGGTGTTGTATCTCTCTCCTCTTGCTGGGAGCTGAAGAAACGCTTGGTGCGGCCATTAGTGACTTCATGGCCCTTTGCCCCCTGCATCCCTTAACAACCCCCCTCCCAAAGACGCACACACACATGCACACACAAGTAAGGCCTGATTTAATGGCCTGATACAAAAATTGTATCACTAACAACTGAAGAGCAAATTTCCAAAACTCACTCAGTCCAAAAGCATTTTTTTCCCCGGAAAATCGCATTTTACTTGTTTTACCTATTGGAAAGCAATTCTTACAGGAAATACATTTTTTAATTGAAATTTTACAGTTACTTGTCATTTTGCAGTGCCTGTTTCTAAAGTCCAACTCCTGCACATTTTCGTATGGGCAAATTTGTTTAAAAAATATTATGAAAACAATTTTTAAGTAAATCCATATTCAATGTCACAAAATTATGTACAAGTTTAATATTTATATCCTACAACATGACACCATATACTCAATGACAGCTAACTGCATAAAAATTGTAAACATACTTCTGTCTACCAGTAAGTAAGTATCACTCGCGACTGTACGAGTGGACTGAGGGAGTTTTGGAAATTCACCTAATCTTGTACCATGTATTATGCAGAACTGAGTGAGTTTAGGTCGGTTATACTATTGCACATAAAGTGGTAATGTAAAAATATGCCAGTAGTAGTGTTACCTAAAAAAAATCACAAAAAAATGGACTGAGTGAGTTTTGGAAATTTGCTCTTCAATTCTGATTATATAATATTAGACAATATACTTTCTATGGTTAAACATTACACTCCAGTAGTTTTAGTTACACAGTTCTTTATTGAATGTTATGATTGTAATAACTATTATAACATTATGGTTAAACAATAACTTACTTTTTGTGTGAAAATGACAATGTTTTTTGTGTTATTACATGTTTTGTTGAGTTTCTTGATTATTAAGTTAACACATGCTCTACAGTGAACAAACTGTTATACAAATATTAGTGTCATGTCATCTCAGGGAAGGAGGACACAGAGTTAAATAATATACAAAGGGCTTTAATAGCAAAAAGGCATGTAGACAATTGAGAACAAGGGGCTGGGTAGAACAGAAATACAATTAGTCCCTCTATCTCTCTGAGTCAAGAAGAAGGCACCTGTTCAGTTCAGGGATGGTCCTTCGTCCCACTGAGACGGTCCCAATACTTGTTAATACTTGGTTCCCCGATGTATGTCGGTGAGGGCAACCCGGACTGCAGGATTGGCTGGCTTTTAAGTCAATGATACAATCACAAAGACCAATCACAAACACCCACCGATCAGTACTGAATTAACCCACGAGACACCTGGAAACACAAGGGGAAACTAACTAAGGTAATCACTGGGAGAACACGAGGGCTGACACGAGACAGGTGCATTGCCAAGCAACACCCCAAACTAAAACAAACCAACATGTGGACAGTGAGTTGTGGCAGGCAAACCCCAGCTCAGAAGTCCGGTGAACATGACCGCTGGGGGCATGGCAGAGGCGGCACAGATGTGACAATCAGTACCATGTTTCTATTTATTTTCTGAATTTAACATATCAGACAAAAAATGAATACAAAAAAATATGTTGCACATTTTGTGTTTTGTTTTTTCCACGTATGTTAAAATCTGTAAATAATTAGTGAAAGTGTATTAAAATGTGCAGAGGTATGTTGTATGAATTCCAGAGAGCCTCGATTTTTGATATATGTAGGGTGAGTCAAGTTAGCATGGAAGAAACAACCATGAACCACAGCAGAATCTAACTTTCAAAACAAGAGGTAAAATTTACCCAAAAAGAGCTGAGTTATTCACTATTGTATTATTTTAAATATGACTTCATTAAATCAGTTCATGTTGTTAGATTGTTTAGAACAGAGGTCCAAGCTGTATGTGTTTATCTGCTACCACTCAATCTCTTTGCATCTATTTTTATCACTATTATGTTTAATCACTATAGTATTAGATCCATTTCTTTTTTTTTCAACTGAAAGTTTGTGGTTGGCAAACTTTTGGGGTATTCCTAGTTTACATTACTACATCAAATTCCAAGATGTGCTATGAAATGGGTCATTTTTAACGAAAAGATGTTGGTGTGTTACATAAACAATGTTGAAGCTTTAAAATGTGCCTCTTACGCCCCAGTTCATACAGAGTAAGAAGTGTTTTTTTAATTAGGTACAATACAGTCACTCTAAAAGTCACATGAACAAATATTCCAAATAAAGAAATTATAACAAATATAACAAATAAAGAAAAAAGTTGGAAAATTACCATGTATAAATTAATCATACTGTTATTTAGGAAAAAAGCACCCAAATGTTATAAGCGGAGGTACGGGAGAAATGTAGAACATGGACCATTTTATATCAGACAGTTTTTATCAAACAGGCCTGACTAACATAATACTGATAGCACTCTGCCCACAGCCCCAGTCTGGCTTCTGTGAGTTTATTGACCAGTGCTCCTGTCTGGGGTTCTGGCCAGCTCATTCGCCCCCAGCAGAATGGGATCTGGGAAGCTGGGAGGTAGCAAGGAGTTTTGGCAGGGTCACATGTTCATGTGCAGGGCAATATGTATACATTTAGTATAGCTCTGTTTAGTATAGCCTTATGAAGTGAGATGTGTCTGGAATATTACAGCTTTGTATAATGTGGTTATGCTCCTGTGCCAAATCCTATTCACTGAATCGTATTCACAAGTGTGTCTGCTGTAATAAGTCAGCAATAAACAAGATGCTGTATTCAGAGTTGTTAGCCCAGATATCTGGTTGTTTTGACACAGTTTGCGGCGAGTGGTTGAGGGTAGAGGTGTAATAATTTTGTTTTCAGGAGTGGAAGGGTTTTGATTTAGATTTAGTGATCAATAAGGTTTATAACGATTGGAATGACACAAGAATTGATCCAGGTCAATTTGAGGCTATATTAGTGGGCTATTACTTAGGCTATGTTACACAGGCTGTATTACACAGACTGTACTACTCAGGGTACTACACATGATAGATTAATATGCTGTATTACACAGGATATACTGCACAGGCTATATTACCACACTATATTACACAGACTATACTACACGGGCAATATTACACAGACTTTACTACACCGGCAATATTACACAGACTATACTACACAGGCAATATTACACAGACTATACTACACAGACAATATTACACAGACTATACTACACAGACAATATTACACAGACTACACTACAGAGGCTAAATTACACAGGCTATACTACACAGGCTGTATTACACAAACTACACTACACAGGCTGTATTACATAGACTACACTACACAGGTTGTATTACACAGACTACACTACACAGGCTGTACTACACAGGCTGTATTACACAGACTACACTACACAGGCTGTATTACACAGACTACACTACACAGGCTGTATTACACAAGCTGTACTACACAGGCTGTATTACACAGACTACACTACACAGACTGTATTACACAGGCTATACTACACAGGCTGTATTACACAGACTGCACTACACAGGCTACACAACACAGGCTGTATTACACAGACTACACTACACAGGCTGTATTACACAGACCACACTACACAGGCTGTATAACACAGACTACACTACACAGGCTACACAACACAGACTGTATTACACAGGCTACACTACACAGGCTGTATTACATAGGCTATACTACACAGGCTGTATTACACTGACTACACTACACAGACTGCATTACATAGGCTATACTACACAGGCTGTAATACACTGACTATACTACACAGACTGCATTACATAGGCTATACTACACAGGCTGTATTACACAGGCTATACTACACAGGCTGTATTACACTGACTACACTACACAGACTGCATTACATAGGCTATACTACACAGACTGTATTACACAGACTACACTACACAGGCTGTGTTACGCAGACTATACTACACAGGCTGTATTACACAGGCTATATTAACTTACTGTATTACATAGACTACATTACACAGGCTGTATTATGCAGACTATACTACACAAGCTATATTTCACAGACTACACTACATAGGCTATACTACACAGGCAACATTACATAGGGTGTATTAACATACTGTATGACATAGACTACATTACACAGGCTGTATTACACAGACTATACTACATAGGCAATATTACACAGGCTATATCACACAGGCTATATTAGCATGCTATATTAGACCGGTTATAACATGCAGGCTGTATTACAGGCTTTATTGCTAGATAGCAAATGACATGCTTGTATGTGCATTCATTGCTGCTTCTGAACTACTGTGTGTATAGTAGTGATATGACAATGATATGGAATTTAATCCTTTCCCCTTTTTCATAGGTTTGCTTTCCCATCTGTATTCAATACAGTTTTGCATGATATTTTAGGCGCATGAAATTGGAAAGGCAAGTGGGGTCAAGTGCTACAGAGGAGCTGGCAGCTGCCACCTCCTGCCACCCCTTGCTGCCCCTGGTTCTCTTGCTTCGTCAGTGGGAGCAGACACTGTGTGATCCCTGGGCGAACTGTGCTGTGCGTGCTGGAAGATGGATGTGTTTACAGATGCCCTGCTGTGCTCTGTCGTTAGGGCCAGCATTGGGCAGCTGATGGGTCCACTTAAACATAATCAATAGAACTGCAGCTGATGGCTGCGGCCCCAGGGTGCAACAGCAATGCTGGTATTGATTAGCAAGGCACACTGCGAAGGCCCATGATTGTGAGTGAAATAAGCACGGTGTTTAAGTGCGTGTGTGTATATGTGTTTTCCCAGAGTCACATAGGATGCACACATGCTCTCTCCATCTCTCTCTAAATTAACGTTTTGTTTTAACACCTTCATATTTGAAACTTTCATGAATATTCATATTTTCTGAAAATTCTGACTCATCTTGCAGGCAGTCTATTAACAACAGAGAGCTTCATCACAATGCACGGCTGCATCTTTGCATCTCTAGCAACTGCTGTAAAACAAGAGGAGAAAAGATGGATCACAGAGAGAAGAAGACTGACGAAGCTTAAAATTATTTTAAGAAGAAAACATCTCCACATACAACACACAGCACCATGATAAGCTGCTGTATGGATAAAGATTTCCCGAACGTCGCCTCCAAAAACAGGAGCCACTACAGTCATTGCATGGGAATGGTAGAGGGGAAAAATTAAACTGTGCTTTGTTTGTATTTTCCTGTACACTTGTGTAAACATCACTTGGTCTTTAACACGGCGCCTGTGGGCCGTTTCTTGTCAGTCTGATCTCTTGTTTTCTCAGGAAAAGGGCTGCCATTTCCTTCTAATCACATTTAGGCTGCATTAGCTAATAGCCCCTCTGCAAAAGTCCTTTCTCTTCAGACTCAACATGCCCTCCCTACTGCTCTGTGTTAAAAACGCTGCTCTCGTACTGAACAGTTCTTTGCTCATTAAAGAAATACAGGGTGACAGATTTAAAGTGTTTTTTGACAAGTGGAAAAGAAAATCTATGGGTTTGTAAAATATAAATCAATAAAAACTAATTCATTTAACTGTCACTGTTGGTTAAATTTGTTATTTTTCATATAGATATTGCCACTTTGTTGCAAAACGTACCATTGAGCTAATATTCTATATTATATTATGCTTTAATATATATATATATATATATATGTGTGTGTGTGTGTGTGTGTGTGTGTGTATTACAGCCACTATAGTAATGAATGAGTTGAAGTGGACAAAAGCACTGGATGAAGTGTTTAAGAAGAATAAGGAGGAAGACCCCTCGTTGCTGTGGCAGGTGTTTGGCAGCGCTACTGGACTGGCCAGATACTTCCCAGGTCAGTGTGTATATGTGTGTGTGTGTGTGTGTGTGTGTGTGTGTGTGTGTGTGTGTGTGTGTGTGTGTGTATTCTTTGTAGAGACCAAATGTTGCCTGCCTCCGAATGCATAAAGGGAAAAAATAAATGTATGTTTCACATGTGAAGTGTGTAAAAACCTCAATTGCTCACCAGTTAACTTGTTCGCTTACGAAAAATGTTTGATTTCATGTGACATGAAACCTGTGATGACGTTTTTTTATGTGATAACGTGTTTTTTCACATGTATGTATTCATATAATTCTGTAAGGGTTCATTTAAAGGAGATCTGAATGATATTTTTGCTGAAGGCAAATTAGGTACAGATGGTTTATTAGTGATGTATCTGATCTCGTTAAATTTGTGCATTTTATTGTTGCCAAAACTGTCCTGAAACTTTTATTAGAAAGATTAGGATTTTAGGATTAAAATGCATGCTTGTTTTTATTGTAGAGGACAGTAAAGAGTGTGACACATTTTCTTGTATTACAGATGCACCCGCATTCATTCTTCAGATTTACTGCTCCTGGAATTCAGGCTTTTTCATGCAAAGCTCCATGCACACATGCTCACTAGCACACACAGTAAACGCTGAGTCATAGTAGAACTCTCCTAGTGTGCCATCATGCGTCTGTTGCTTCAGGCTTTTGGAATGCATGTGTCACATGACCTGTAATGATCTAGTCAATGTAGGTTACCTTAAGATCACTAATAATTTCCCCTCAATGCCCTCTTCAGCCTCTCCATGGATGGACACCAGGAAAACACCTAACAAAATCGACCTATATGATGTGCGGAGGAGGCCGTGGTAAGTATATAGCGTGTGTGTGTGTGTGTGTGTGTGTGTGTGTGTGTGTGTGTGTGTGTGTGTGTGTGTTTGTACTTTCAGTAGGATGCAAAAATACAGTGCATCATATTGTGCTAGTTTATGCCAACTGTGTTAGCCCTAGTAGTTCAGTATAGTTAAAAGATGTTAATGGGGGAAAAAACAATGATGAAAATGATGTCATGAGAAAATTTGGTTTGGTCTCACATGGAGAAAAGCGTCTTTACGAAAACAAAGCAGCCCAAAGATCTTGTGGCTACAGGTAGGTTGGTTTAGGTTTAGGCATACAGTTCTACAGCAATGCAGCCAATGGAACGACCCCATAAGGATCGGAGTACAAACCTTCTGCTTTCTGTGATGCTGTTGATGTTTTGTGTGTGTGTGTGTGTGTGTGTGTGTGTGTGTGTGTGTGTGTGTGTGTGTGTGTGTACGTGCGTGTGTGTTTTGTTTACTGAACTATAGGTACATACAGGGCGCAGCCTCACCTAAGGACATGCTGATTCTGGTGGATGCGTGAGTCAAGCTTTTTTCTAAAACATAATAAACAGGTGTTTGGAACCCTGTTAATATAATATAGATAAAATCAAATGTTGCTGCAGTAGCAGCTCTGTGATGACTTTACACTAGATATTGAAAAATTGCTGTGAGGGTTTGATTGCATTAAACCACAAAAGCATTAGTGAGGTCCAGGTTATCACAAGGGTATTAGAAGGCGCTCCATCACACCAGTTCTGCTGTTCCTCAGCCCAATGCAGGGGGCTTTAAACCCCTCTATCCTGATCCTTGACATTGGGCACGGTGACCTTTGGCTCATGTGTGGCTGCTCCAGAGTGTCCTGTTCTATTGGTGGGTGTTGTGTATGAAACAGTAATTGCACCTTAAAGTGGACTGTAATAAAGCTGAATACAAACTCACAGTGGCACTCAGCCAGGCCTAGATGAGCTGTAAAAATGGGGGGGGGATTTCTTTATTTAAATTTTAACTGGGAGCACAGTGTAGATAATTGCCAAATGTGACAGACAGTTTAATATTGTCTATGAGATGTCTGATGTGAACTGCTAGGAATATTAAACAGATGCCTGTGAATGTAGAGGATTTTAATAAGTGAGTCAAAATGAATGCCTTATAAAACAGCTCACAGTACTACTGCCCACAGAAAACTGTCTTTCACACTGTTAGTGTTGATTTTGACATGTATTAGCATGGCTTTTTTTAGGGTTTGCACTCTTTAGTTAGTCATGCACACTCCATTTTGCTGGTTCATACTGATTTGCAGGAAATATAAAGCAGTGACTCCCAATCCAAGTCCGAGGGGACCCCTGTGGTCTGCAAATTAGTCAAACAAAAACTCCCTTGTAGGAACAAGTTTTGAAATTTTATGTCTCCTACTCCCACACTTATCAATGTACACACCACTTGTGCACACCTCTTTAACTATAAATTGTTCATAATCTTTTAAGCATAGCAAAAGTCTAATGTTTGATGCTTGAAAGTGTCACGTACCTTTCCATGTAGGCGCAGGCGCAGATTTCCATTTTCTTCATATATCTTTATTTAAACAAACCAACTCAAAACAAAGATTGGACGATGGCCAATACTCTTTCTAAACACGAATACTAAGGACTGATGCACACCTAGGGATAGTGTGAGGGTGGACTGACAACTAAAACAAGGCACAAAAACCACACAGAACTGTAAACTCACTGGTCAGCTGAAACCCATTATACTCTAAACTCAAAACCGGTGTGCTCAAACATGGCAAAATGACAGAAAAGGGCGGCCTCTAGCGGCTGACATCCATGGACATTACAGAAAGTTGTTTCCAAGACAAACATAAATTGCGGCAGTTAAACTGTGTTGAGCCAATAAAACTGGGACAATTTTTTTGATTGTAGTAACTGCACATGTGTTAAGTTATAGTTCTGGTTCTTTCACTGTTACTCTAAAATGTGGAAAATAGCAAAACTAAAGAAAAACCCTGTGAGTTGGGGTGCATACTTTTTTGTTTATAAGAGCTTATTTGGTTATGTGCTTACAAAGTTGTAGATTTTGTTTCTAAAAATGTTCCAGTAAACCTGACTTGCATGTTTATATACATGCTTCCTTAGAATTTCTGTGCTTTAACTCAACTAATCCAGCTGATGGACAGTTTGAGAAATTGCTGTGAAAATATTGGAAGTTACTTAATTCAAATGAAAATAAATAAAATAAAAATAAAATGTTACATGAAATACTTGTACTGCTTGGATATTTTATTACCAACACCTACCATATAGGTGCACTTTGTATGTTTACAGTTACTGCCTGTAGCCCATCTATTACTGCACAATTAATTAGCCCCCTCTACCACATACATTAATGAAAAAAGACCAACACTTTATTGGCTCCACCTTGTTGGGACACTCACTTTGTTGGTACACTTTCAGGCCTGGGGACAGAGACAGGGCTGCCAAGGGTTTGTTTTATATTCCTGAGCACACCGGGGTTTTGTTAAAGTAATTATTGGTTTCAGCTGCCGGTGTGCTCAGGAGGGAATGGAGTGAGTATTTAAGTTCATTCGTGGTGGACCTGAGTTGTCGGTCCACTGTCATTCAGAGTGGAATTGTTTGTATGTACCTCTGTCTCCTTAGTGTTAGTGTTTTTAGTTTTGTTTCTGGCTCATGTTCCTGTTTTGGTTTTGAAACATGGAAGTCTTCTTTTGCGCCTGCCCTCATTGGGGAGATGAGGGGATCCGTGACATAAACTTTATACTGTAGGTAATCTAATACCACTCACAATTTATCAGTCACTCTTTAGCTCTTCATCAGAGGTCAGTAGGTCAGCATTTATAACTGGGTGGTGGACTATTCCATCAACACCACTGTGCCTGATACTCTTGTACCAAAAAAACACACTACCATGCCATAACGCAGGTCACTGACATGGCCCGCTAACTGAGTATCTGGTCAGTGGTGGTTCTGTGGTTTCCTTGATTAATTTAGCAACAAATGAGCTACCATCAGTAATTTTACATTTGCAAAATTCACCTATTGAGTAGGGATGCCTGATAAAATAGCCAGCAGGAGTATTACATGTAGTGTTTCCATTATTTATATACTCTATATATGTTATGTTAACACAATTGTTGACAAAGTCAGTAACCCGAAAGACAAAATTGGATTTGTGTAATATATGGTATTACAATAAATTGTTTAACAAAAAATCAAATTTACACAATTACTTATGCGAAAAAGGGTCAATTATCCTAGACATGTTCAGTTTACAAATGTTACTTCTTTAGTTTTGAACTGCAGCTGTGAGGCTAATGCTGCTAACAGAATCTCCCAAATAACCCAAATTTTTTCCCTCAAAAATACATCATTAAAACTTCTTGTGACAAAACTTCACCGCTACAAACAACCATTTCAGACAACGACCAGGGCTGGTAGTCACAAAGCAGTTGTAAATTAGAGGAGTCCTAAACCACACCTGTGACTCTGTGTGACATTAATGAAGAGCTGTATGTAGTTTGAGCAGGTAGAGAAGTTTTTTTTAATGTTTTTGGTGGAAGTGATTTGTGCTATTTGGGTGGCTATTGAATTTAATGTACCACTTTTCTCAGTGCTGCTTGTGAGACTCTGGAGAAGAATCACTTGTAAGCGTATCAGCCTCCAGAAGCATGAGTATTCCTTTAAACAAGTGATAATGAGAGTTATTACTTCCTAGAGCCATTTATGACCTCTTAAATCTCTTCTTGCGTAATTTTTCTCATACATAAAGGCCTCATATGGCAAGAGCTTAAGCGGCTCTCTAGAGCTTTTGGAGTTATCTTAATGATGGATGCTGTAATCCCACACACCTCTCTGAATGATCAGACCTGGGTTATTAGCCTATACAAATCTAGTATAAGCCTCAGTACCGTAGTGCTATAAGGCTTTTAAGTGCCACTTTGTTTCTTCTTGTATTCAATGCCATTCGCTGGGCGTCTGGTGAGTCCTTTTTAATGCTTCAGCCACTTCATCAGACGTTGGTAAACATAATGTCAGAGATTGGTAGACATATCAAACAATGTAAAAAATTGTAATGTATAATTTAAAAAACATCAAATATGTGCAATTTTCCCTTACACAGCAGTAAGTCGGCCAAGATCAAATTTTGCAGGGCTAATGCTGACAATAAACACTAAAAGTCAGTAGTCATCCTAATATAAATTCAGCCCTCAAACTTCTCTCAGCCTGCTCAAACTGTATGCAGTTCTTCATTAAGTTGGTGCAGACTTGTGTAGGTAGTTTAGGACACAACAGTTCTGTTCATTTTGATAGCTCACAGTAAAGGTCCTAAACCTAAAGTCACCGTAATGAAGAGGTGGGGGCAGTTCAAGCAAATTGAGAGGTGTTTTGATGATGTATTTAGATTTGGGTGAGTATTGATTTCTAATGTTTGTTATAAATTAAATCCTTGATGTGTCACTTCTGAACTAAAGGGGAAAAATTGGGACTCCAAATGTATTGGCCACGCCTTGGGAAAGTGCAGTCATGTGACTGATGCAGTCATGTGAAAACGAATGTATACCCACTTTCAATTCTATGGTTGTCACGTTCCCCTTCTCCTCAATAAGGGCAGGCGCATAGGCACACTTCCATGCTTAGTTGTCTTTTATTTTCAAAACGCAAAACAAAAGGCACAAGGGCCAGAATTGACTTTCCAACAAAAGGAGAAATAGAGAACTCTAAAACACAACCCAGGACGACGGAGGACCGACAACTAAGGTCCAACAAAGCTGAACTTAAATACAAAACCCCAAAACCTATGAACCAATAAACAAACACAGTCACTTAAACTAAACACAGCCCAGCTGTGACTAATGCCTTCAACACCCAGTGAACCCTGTCAACTGAAAAGCCCTCAAATAACCAATTTACACAATGGCAGCCTCTAGCTGCTGCCAACCGTCACCATACTCAGGCCTGACAATGGTTTTATGTATCAGGACGTGGCAGGTCTTAAATCTCGTGTGTAAAACAACACACAACAGATTCCACTGTCAGTTTTTATGTAAGAAAAATGCTGAGATGTTATCAGTCTTTCACACCATTGTGAAGGAATTTTGGCCCACTCTTCTTTACAGCATTGATTAAGTTCATTGCGGTTTGCAGGTTCATTTATGCACAGCTCTCTCAAGGTCCTGGATGCTTTTTACCCTCCTAATTCACATAGTAGCAGTAAGGGTATACTAAATTTTTTCATGTGTGGCTGCTACATTTTGGCCTAGTTTTTTTTTTTTAATAAATAACAATAACACAGTGTAATATGTCATGTATTGTGGTTCATCAGTGGCTCATTTTAAGACCTGCTATGTCCTGATACATAAAACCATGAATTGAAAGAAGGTGTACTCAAGAGTGTGTAATAGAGCTCTCTTGTTCTCTGTAGGAGTGGGAGCGTATCTGGACTGACGCTAAAGCTGATCCGTACTTCTGTCAGTGAAATGCTGGAGACACTCTCTGATGATGATTACGTCAACGTAGTTTCTGTAAGTATCTACAAAAAGACAGTCGCCCTCCCTCTCCCTCCCCCTCCCTCTTGTCCCCTCTCTCTTCTTTTTTCCTTTTTTTAGAAATACTTTCATAACTTCTTGGACGAAAACCAGCGTTATTGAGTGTGTGTGCCTGCAATTGGATATATGAGTGTTTGTGTTTATACATTGGCCTGAGGTGAAGCTGTTTGTGAACGGTAAGTCATGGCTAAACTTTTCTTTATCTTTCTGAGAAGCTGAGTTTAATGTGGAGATCCTACAGAGAGTGCAGGAGAGCTCTGGGGTTTCCTTGTTATTGCAGTTCTCTAAAACACATCTCTCCATCTCAGCCTGGTTGTTCAAAATGGCCTCAGGTGAAATGCAGGTAGATCCAGTGAAGAACTGATATGATCACGTCTGTTCTCCACATATAAAGAAGTCAGAGACCACTGTAATATTTATTTAACTTCTAGGAAGAAAGGCCAAGTACGTGTTATTCATTTTTCAACATCAGAAAAAAATCAGGAAACATATATTTAATGGAAATTACATAGAAGAATCAACAACCAAGTATAATATCAAAACTAATCGGTCTTTAATCTGTCCACTTTTCATTTTGGTGCCTCTGCTGTCACTTCCATGCTTTCAGTCTTAAACCATCCAGTTACAACTATGCTCTCCCAACTGAAGCTGATCTTAAAGCAAACACTAACATTCAGACGGCAACAGCCACCCACATACACCTCACCTTCCTCAGACATTCTTTCTCAAGAGCATCTAAACTGACATCTGGAAGGTCAGAAGAAATCAGATAGATGATAATACATTTGCATAACGAAGAGGAAAGACAAAGGAAAAGAAGTGAGCAAACTGGAATTCCTAAAACAAGAATAAGAAAATGGGACTCATGCACCCTGGTAGACCACCAAAATTGTCCCCATAAGATAAACAGTACTTAAGCTTTTATCATTCAAAGAGAGGAAAAAATCTACTCTTGATCAGAAAAAAACCCACTGTTGTTTCTGTCCATCCTTCCACTGGAACAGCCCAACAGGTTGTCTGAGATGTAGTGTGATGTTTTATGGACTGATAAGTATGAACTTGTAATTGGGATTACCTGGATGGTGAGAAGCAGAAATTATCCCAGTTTCTAAGACTAAACTTTGGAGTTGTTTGGAAAAATGTCCCTGCAGATTTCTGCAGACAAACAGAAAGCATTAAAAACTGAATAATCTGATATTATAATTATTTGTTGAAGCTTTTTTTTCTGTAAAATAGAATAGAACAGAGTAGAATAGAATAGTCTTTATTGTCACTTTTACAGGAACAATGGAAAACAGTTTGGTAGCTCTTCGTGGCAGCATAATACTTAAGAAAATAAATAAATAGAAAACTTTACATGTAAATGTAAAATGTAAACAATACACAGAGAAAGGGAAAAGAAAACAAAAAACCCATATACAGTACAAAATGCAGTAGAGGTCTATAGTTATATTGCACAAAAATAGATGTTTCCTGTTTTTAACCTTGTAAAGAATGGATTTATTTGATTGGACTTTTGCATTGTACTGTGTGCATATACAAATAATAAATGACTGTTAGGAAGTTCCCCCTGAGGCCTGCTGCTTTAAATATGAAATTACTGCAACTACTGCATTTTGGTTTGTCCATGAGGTTGTTGACAGGAAGAGGCCCTGGATAGGAGTTGTAATGAATATGAGTAGTGTATGCCTATTCCACTATTGCCTTTTCTCTGATTAAATCCAGGCTGTATTTCATGCTGTGAGACCAGCCGTGTGACCCTGGCTCGATGCTAATGAAATCAGTCAATAGTGTCATAAGTGTATCTGTGGCATTGAGCCAAAGGACTTTTAGCTGAAGTAATGAAGCCGTTTATCAAAGTGTTGTGGAATACCTTCATAACAGTGGGGCCACTGGGTGATGGGAGTGTGTAATGTGTATCGACTGATGCCTCAAACAGTCGGCCATTTGTTAAGCATTCACTCTCCCCGCCCCCATCCCTGTGTCCCATCAGTGAGATTAAACACAGTCCTTTGCGGAGGAAGCGTGTGCCATGGGGCTGAGAGAGAATTTGATAAACTGCACTTAGATTAGACATAATTAGACCTTCTTTTTATAGGACTATTATACATGCATCATACACATATGCACAGAAAGTCATGGACACACAAAGATTTGTATGTGCATAAAAATATACTCTTGCATACACTAACCCTCACAACTGTGGAATCACAATTCATAAGTTCACAATTTTATATTGTCTCATATTTATCAATTTTTTTTATGTAATCATGGTCTACCATGTTCTTTTGTCCTCTCAGTTTAGTGATAAGGCCCAGCCAGTGGCCTGCTTCAACAACCTTGTCCAGGCGAATGTTCGCAACAAGAAGATCCTAAAGAAAGCAGTGCAGAATATCATAGCCAATGGCACCACCGACTACAAGATGGGATTCCAGATGGCTTTTACACAGCTCTCTTTGGTCAGTTTTCCTTAATTCACTTCACACCTGGACTTATTCAGTAAGGAAATGGCACCGTTGGTTTGAAATTCAGTATTTCACATGGGACCATCCAGGTTTACTTTGAGTAGAACAGTGTCAGTGTCAGTTTTTAACGATAGTTTGGAAAATAACCCTAACCTTAACTCGAATCACAATTAAGGTACCACATACTTTTCATACCAAGGAGCAGTCTTTGAAAAACATGAACCTGAGCGCTATAAGTACATGAAATGCGCTAATCACAATAAAACATAATAAACAATGAAAGTAAGGTATTAGTATGAAAAAACTAACATCTGTGAACTACATAAATCAAGATATTTTGTCTGGCTAAAGGTGCTGCTGAATATCCATTTATAGAACCAGTTAACCAGTTACGGTGGTGTAATCTACATTGGCACATTCGCATGACCCAACGTGTTCACACAGTTTCAGACACTGGCCTAACAACTGCTATTGTGAAAATGGTCTTCTGAATCTGCAGTCAGACCCTTCTTCGGTCAGACTGGTCACAGAGATAACAGGAAAATGGGAAACTCTAACTCCAGTTAATGTTAAAGTTGCATTAATTTTCACTGACTTTCGAGATGGCAGACTCTCTGGGATCCAACATGAGGTGCAAAAGTGTTGTTGACTTTCGCACAAAATGTCACAAACATCAGTACAACTGATGAGCATGTCTATGCTAGACTCTTCTACAACTAAAACATCAACAAGAAACTTACCTCGAGGATGGACTGATGGACAAGCCTCGCAACCTTAGCTTACTACATGGACCATGTAGCCGGACCACAGACCTGATGCTGTTGGCTGGGAGAAGGGACATTGCAAGTGGGTGGGGTCCATGCTAGGCTAAAAGCTAATGCTAGCAAGCCAGCTATCCCATCCATTTTACTAACCAGTGTTTTCTCCCTGGACGGTACAGGACTACAGCGGTTTCCAGCGAACTACCCAGTGTGTGTTGAGAGACTGCTGTGTTTTTGTTTTTATGGAGACATGGCTCAGCGTCAGCGTTCAGGAGATGGGGACTCAACTGGATAGCCTGTTAGCATTTTGTGTAAACAGAAGCACTACTTTGTCGGGGGATAATCTCGAGGAGGGGGCTTGTGTGTTTATACCAACACTGAATGGTGTGTGAATGCTGTGCTGGTCTCTAGTTACTGCTCGCCATTGCTGGAGTTTGTGAATGTTAGATGTAGACCATTTTAGCTACTGTGGGAATTCTCCATGGTCTTCATGTTCATGGTGTACATTCAACCAGCACTACCATTAACAATGTGCTGGACTGTGTTTACACAAACATCATTGGCACACACCACGCTGAGCCCTGTTCCCACCTCGGCTACTTAGACTGCATCTCTCCAATGCTTTGTAACACTCATCAGACATGCGAAGCCCATTCTGAAGCAGACATGGTCTGGCTCCCAGAAGCCACCTCTGATCTTCAAGACAGTTTTGAGCTCTCTGACTGGCATTTACTTATGGAGGCTGCAACCTATAACGGCTCTACCAACCTGGAAGAGTACACGGTGACTGGCTATTACCCTCAAGACCATCACCACATGCCCCAACCAGAAGCTGTGGATGATTACGGGGTTGTGTGCACCGCTGAGGACCTGTGACACTACATTCAGGTAAGGTGATCGAGCGGTCCTCTAAATAGCAAGGACCAAACCGTACCGGGCCATCAGGGCAGCAAATCCGCTCAGAAAATCCACGGCCACTTCCAGGACACTGGTGATACTTGAAGATGCTTCGAAATCACCACTATCGTCCCCGTGCCTCAATTACTACCATCCCAATGCACTCACGCCAATCATCATTAAGTGCTTTGAGAAGCTCATAATGAGGCACATAAAATCACAGCTGTCCCAACGCGTGTCATCCCAACTGCTCAATGAATCATCAACACCACCCTTCACCTGGCCTCCACCCGCATAGACAAAAAGGACACTTATGTGAGAATGCTGTTCATGGACTTCAGATATTATTCAACACCATCATTCCTCTGATTGGGAAGCTGCGACTGCTGGGCCTGAGCACCTCCCTCTGCAGCTGGATCCTGGACTTTCTGATTGGGAGACCTCAGTCAGTTAGGATTGGGAGCTACATCTCCAGCATCACCATGGGCTCACCAGAAGCTTAGCTGAAATTTAGCTTACATCTGATCAACAGTGCAACAGGCCATCATCAAAGTTGATCTGCAAAATTTTTCCCTCTAAACTTCCACAGAAACTTCGTGAGGATGACAGACTAAACTTCAGTTATTTGAAAATATCTAATTATATGAGGTTTAACGTTAACATCTGGGCACATCATAGCACAGATTACCTTCAGAAACAAATGCTGTAAAGTTAAACTTGAAGAATCTAAACTCTTTGCATTGATTTTTCTCATATTAAACTTTGTAATATTTATGATTTGATTCTACTAATGAGAAAATTAATTAGACTGATTTATTTAATTCTTTACAGGTCAATTTCTCTTAAGTTGGAGTGGAAAAGTAAAATGCAAACATTATTGTGAGCATTTCTACAGAAGGCAAGCTTTTGATGACAAGTGTGCTTACAGACTAGACTACACAGTTCAGTCTGAGGCCAGACTGAGGATGACAGAAAAACTGTATGTTAGGCCTGTTATCCCCATGGCATTTCCAGTGGCGTTGATGATAGAGTAGACAGCACCATCTGCTGGTTGCAAGATGCTCCACAACTAAGCCTTGCCCAAAACCAAACATCTTTTTTCCAAATAACAAATCCCTGCAGAGCAAAAGTAGTTTTGTTAGAGCAGGAAGACACTACAGTATGCAGAGCTAGGGGGCTCCATGTCCAGCGTTCTATAGTGCTAACAGAGATTTAAATGGTGGGAATTTAAAGATTGTTTAAAAGATGTTTTGATTTCACTGCTTAGAGATGGTATTGAATTTCAGTTTTCTGATGAAATACGTGTGTGTGTGTGTGTGTGTGTGTATGTGTGTGTATGTGTGTGTGTGTGCTGTTTGTGTGCGTGTGTTTTGTAGTTAAATGCAACAAGAGCAAACTGCAATAAAATCATCATGCTCTTTACGGATGGAGGGGAAGATAGAGCGACCGAGGTCTTAAAAACCCTCAACCCTAACCGCAAGGTGATTAAACACAACACACTTGAATGTAAACTCAGATATTAACACATCCTACTGCTTAACAGTTCTAATGCTCACATGTGTAAACCCATTTAGGTTCGCATTTTCACTTTCTCTGTGGGCCAACACAATTATGATAAAGGACCTATACAGTCGATGGCCTGCACCAATAAAGGTATATTTAAAATGACGAATTATACTGATTTATTTATATTGATACAACAATAATATAATCTTCACTGTAATATTACAACTGTTTCAGCTGTTTCTGATATTAAAGGAGTCATGTAACACTGTCAGATAAGATAATGTAAAACAATAATTCTTACATTCTTGTAATATGATCGGACTGAAATGTGATATGTACTGTTTTTAAGGTTATTACTATGAGATTCCGTCCATCGGAGCTATCAGGATCAACACACAGGTAAATCTTACTAGATGAGCCAGTGCTAAACTGGGCATAACTCAGTGCCTTAATTTAGGTGGTTAATCTGGGCACAAGCAATTGCTTCTCCTACATTGGCTGATAGCAAGTTGATAGCAGTTCTTTGTTTGTTTGTTTTAAAATGCAAGTGTGACACAGATTTGTCACTTTTTTTTCCCACACATTGTCCATTTACCAGCTCCACTGACCATACAGGTGCACTTTGTAGTTCACAATTACATTCATCATAACAAAATGATCTTTTGTTGGGTCCCTTTACCCCATTCATCAATGGACCCCCCACAGGACCACCTGTGACCAGGTATTATTTGGGTGGTAGATCATTGTCAATGTGGAGGCTGTGCTTCACAGAGTAGATCAGATAGACCTCAGTCCACAGATGGCTATAGCATCGCCAAGGATCAAACTTGTGATTTCCTGATGATAGGGTGCCATTTGGTGCCCCGATCTGTTGAATGCCTGTCATGTAAGTCGTTAAAAGGAACGAAAGAGGATACCGAACATTATTAAGGGAACTCATTCATACATGGTAATGTTGCTAACAGTGAATTGAAGTGAATTATAGCCTGCATGATGTCATTCTAATAATGCTAATTGTCAGGTATTCACTTTTCATTCATGCCAACAGTATTATTACTAGCTGAACTGCTCCTTTAATATCTACTGATTGCCCTCCGTGTAGGAGTATCTGGATGTGCTGGGGAGACCTATGGTGAAAGCTGACATAAAAGCCAAGAAGGTACAGTGGACCAACGTCTACCAGGATGCACTGGTAGGTCATCTCCATAATTTCCTTCATCTGTTCTTTCATCAGGATTGATCTGTGTAGCTCCAACTGTGTGTCACTCTGCCATGTTTGTGTGTCAGGAGCTTGGCCTCGTCATCACAGGAACGCTGCCAGTGTTTAACAAGACTGGCACAAGAAACAGCAAGGACAAGAACGCGGTATCGTACACAATTGTGTTTACATGTGTCTCAGACTGATATCACATTTTTGGAACCAACACAAATAACAGATCCTGTTTTAAAATAATAGATTAAAATGAACTTATTTAAGTTTTTCACCTGATTAACTTGTATGCGCAATCAACGCCCTCTGAACCAGTTCATAGCAATTGTATCAAGTCAGAACAGTACGGCTAGATTTTACATGAGTGAAGTAATCCGAAAAATTGCTCAAAATAGAGAGCTTATGCTTCCCGTTAGCTAAAACCATTTACACGGTTTTCCATTTAACCCAGATGTTGTCAGTCAGCCAAGACATGTTTGGATTCCATATTTTGCTTCTTTAGTTAAAACTGCAGCAACCACTTACTGTGAACCATAAACAGGAACCCGTTTCAGACTTCAACAAGGCTGATATTCACAAAGCAGCCACACAGAGAACTGATCTTGGATCAGATTCGTCTGTATTTATCACGGTCATTCTCTGACTAACTGACTCCAGCCAAACACTCATTCCTAACGTGGTATGTGAAAACAGACCCAGTTGTGTCCAATAGTTGCCCATTGTGTTTACCTACATGGTATTCATATTCAAAGCCAAACCACATGCACAAGTCTGTGCCACCTTAATGAATAGTTGGAGGTTGTTTGAACAGGTGGGTTTGGGTGTCATGTCAGGTGGACACACTAGCAGAAGACGGCTTAGAAGTTAATAGAAGTTTAATAAAGAAATTTCAAGTTCTATACAAACTTCCGGAGGACCTTCACTCCGAGCAAACTCAAAAACAAACGCTGGAAGGAGACTCTGCTGCAAAGTCGACTCTTCTCTTGACGCTTTAGCAAGCCCACTGCTGTACAGGGGCCAGTACGAATACTCCGCGCTCCGTGGAGCTCTCTTAATTCAAAAGACGTTCACCGTCACGCCTGTAAACACACACAGGGGAAAGAGACTCACAGGAGAGGTATAAGTCAAGTACCAAGCTTCAGCTGTTAACAAAGGATCCAGCAGCGTGTAGCACAGACTCTGTTCACCGCCACTTAGAGAGTGAACTGTAGTCACACGAACGGTCCTCCAAGTGTCTCTGCCTTCTTCCCCTTCTAGTGTATACCAAAAACATGCAAGCAGGAGTAATACTGTTCTTATTTTCAAAACAGACCCAAACCCGAACCCAAGGTTGTCACTGGGTGACCACACAAAAATTCTTTGGCTCATCTGTCCTTTTAAACCCACAAGCAGACACATACAGGCAATCAGAGACAATCAACTCAATAAGAAGCAGTAATCAAATCAAACACAAGACAGGTGGACATGTCATTAGCAACCCAGCTCAGGAGCTAATGAAGCCCTGCTACTCTCACCTGGGTTGCCTAGGCACCGAATGACCACACACACAAGAAACCATGACATCATACACACGTGCCCAGAGCTGTGAACCACCTAGTACTCGGGCAACGGGCTCCGTTGGGGGCGTGACTGAGATGGACCACACGTGACATTGGGGACGTATTTATGGAAAAGATTTGAGTGACTATTCACTTCTCCTGTTTGTTAGCAGCAGCTTCAAGTCTAAACTAAAGAAACAAAATTTGAACTCCTTGGCCGGTCGACTGCATCTAAAGAAGAACTTTGTGTACATTTGACTTTTGCTTTTTCAGTATAAATACAATAAATACAATAACACAATTACATGCTTAATTATACAGTTAGTAACATTTACAGGTTTGTGTGTGTACACTTGACTGAACTTTTACATACAAACAAAAGGTTTGAAAAGCTCAAACCTTTTGGCTTCAGAATGAACTGTGAAGATTTTTTTCCTTGTTTTAATGATAACAGCAACTTCTAAAGGTCGACCTAACATAACTATCTGTGCAGTTGTGTGAACACAGTGCAGATTTTATTCACAGTGTGTAAGATTTACCATTATTTCCCTTTTTTGCAGCCAAGCAACGAAAATCAGCTCATACTGGGTGTGATGGCCATCGATGTGTCACTGGAGGACATTAAGAGACTGACTCCACGCTTCACTGTAAGCCCAGAGTTTGTTATCTACTGCAGACATCTGTGTCTGTGACTCTCTGGCAATTTCTACTGTAAAAAACAACCTTGACTGTTAGAAAAGGTGCCAGACAAGATATAATTTTATCATACATCATTTCACTATACTTTCCATCTTGTCTTTGTGTCCCAAAGCACACAAACTCTACTTTTCTATTATTCAGTACCGGCAAGGATGATTAAAAGTGGGATAAACTAAGCAGATTACATGTAATATAAAATATGTAACATATCGTCACTGTTGAAACAAAACCTTGTTGAAATCTCCTTTTTTGTCCATTTTTCTCTTTTTTGTACAAACTGTTGAAGTATCAGCAGCCATTTATATTGTGTCAAAATTTAATAATAAACAGATCAATAGAAACGGTCCAACATGACTTATTGAATATTTTTACATGAACTGCTGCTGAAAGTTTTGAAGATTTCTTTTAATCCACTCCAGTAATGTTTTCTTTGGTTTTGTTCCAACAGGTTTCTTATACCTTTAAAGGGTTCTTCACACCTCTTCATTACACATCTCTTTTTTCAAAAATAGTTCTTTAGGAAAATTAAATAGTTCTCCTATGGTATAACTCAAAGGACCCTTTGTGGCACTTTTTAAAGAAGTCATAGTCATGTCATCTGGCATACATATGTGCAGAGATGTACTGCACATTGTGCCATAGCTGTTTACATTAATGATTTTCTAATCTCAAAAAGCCATTATTTCACTTTCCTCTCTTTGAAAGCTCGGCCCAAATGGATATTACTTCGCCATTGACCCAAATGGATATGTGCTGCTTCATCCCAATCTTATGCCAGAGGTCAGTCTCTCTCTCTCTGTCTCAGTTTCTCTCTCTCTCTGTCTCCCTCTCTCTCTCTCTCTCTCTCTCTCTCTCTGTCTTTCTTTTTCTTTCTCTCTCTGTTTCTCTCTCTTTCTTTCTCTTTCTCTCTCTCTCGCTCTCTCTCTCTCTCTCTCTCTCTCTCTCTCTCTCTC
>JBBJLS010079412.1:0-15000 GCA_037577275.1 Bryconaethiops microstoma
GTTAATTGTATTTATTGTAATATTAATGTTTTAATACTAACTTAACACTACTGTCCAGTAGTAAACAGGTTTTAAGTGTAATTTTCCCAGGTGCCTACAACTTTTGCACAGTACTGTATCAATATTGGCTTTCTGTAGCCCATGACACCACTTTTGCCGAGAGTGAAAATGAGGTGCAAAACTTCTGTGCAATGTTCAGGCCAGTGTTGCGTAGTTTTTAACACCTTTCCCATTCTTTACCATGGTTTCAACTTGTAATCAGTGGTCTATATTCATCAAGTGTCTCAGATTAAGTATGGAGATGTAAGGTTGGGTCTCACCAGCCTCTACAGTCTTATAGAGAGCAATGCAAAAGGCATAAACTGCTTTCAGTTGAGAAAAATATAGGCCTATTTGGATACAGTTGTTCTTCGATAATTGCATGTTATAATAAAGGGCAGCACTCATTATCTTATTGAAAAACAGAAAATTTCTTTAACTGCATTAAATGACACTGTACCTAATTACCAAGGAAGTTAAAAAGAAACTCTATCACAATGCACTCGGATTCCATTGGTGTCTGCACTATTGTAATATTATTCTTTGTTTCACTTTCCAGCTCAGAGATTAGTTGTAGCTTTGTACTTGTACATTTGAAAAAAAATACCACTTTTACCTAACATTTAACACTACTGGTTTCACCCAGCATGTGCTGGAATGAGGTCAACTGCTACTGTATCTGTACATTCTCTCAGAGCGGTACCTAAATCCACTTATGTCTTTGTAATGTGAGTTACAGCTCAAGAGGGGGACAGAAGCTAATTGTTTTAAGACAGTCAAAAGCCCATTACACAGACCCACACTCGCAGCAGGATATTCAGCAAAGAATCAGTGTCAGTGACAAGTTCTGTGGCAGGGCACATTATCCTGCTACAAGAGGTCACTGTCATTAGTGAATACTGTTGTCATGAAGGAGTGTACTACCCAAATAACATTTAGGCAGATGGTACATTTATGGCATTTAGCAGACTTCATCCGAAATGACTTCCATTCCTTAACCATAGGGGGCAGTCTCCCTGGAGCAGCTCAGGGTTAGAGGTCTTGCTCAGGAACCCAGAGGTGTTTTGCTGAAGTAGGATTTGAAACTATGACCCCTTGGTCCAGAGGCAAGTATCCTACCCACTAGGCCACCAACAATTTCTATCATAGCCATCATTACTCAGCAATGTGTGCTATAGCTTTTCTTTGTGATTGTGCCAGATGGGCTAGGTTTCACTCCCCATATCAGTGAGCCTTAGGTGCCCATGACCCTGTTGCCAGTTCACCAGATGCCCTTCTTTAGACTACTTTTGGTAGGTATAAACCACTGCATACCAAAGACACCCTATTTTGGACATGCTCAGACCCAGTCATTTAGTCATCACAATTTGGCCCTTGTCAGCTCTTTTTCCCCATTTTGGCTGCTTCCAACACATCAATAGCATGAACAAACGGTTCACTTTTTGCTTTATATAGCTATCCTTCTCTTTAACAGGTCTCACTGTTACAATCAGTGCTAATGACTGATCAGTGTATATTGCTTAGTAATTGTTTATTGTTCATTATGTTTGTTGTGGTCCAGTTTCTGTAAAGCCCCTTCAACTCTGCCATAGAGGTGCAAGACAGTGTTACCACCCCTGATGATGACCCCACTTTGTGCTCTGCCGAGGTAAGAAATTAACCTAATTATTGTCACGTTTGTACCTAATGTTGACTGGCATATCAAATCACATGAACAATCTAAAATTTATGAATTATTACAGTTCATTATTTTATTTTATTATTACAGTTTATTAATAGCTTCATTTAGGAAGTTACTTATATCTCTCACATGCATTTTTTTCTTCACATGCATTTTTATAGAGCTTAGTTTTTTTTGTTACATCTACTCGTTGTATGAAAAGCGCATTTACTGTTCTAGTCTGTAATTAAACAGCATGGAGTCCAAGAGACACTGAGCTACCAACAACTGTGTTAGTCAGAACGGCAAACTGCAGCTGATAAAATGATTTTGAGGAAATATAAGTACAGTTTGTCTATATAATAATAGCCACCGAAGAAACACCAGAGATTCAGGCACATTGCTGTTATCTTCTTGTAACAAATGAAGAACACTGAATTGCAGTAACGACAGGCTAAAAAAATACCAGTGTGCACAGGTTCTGTTGCTATCTGGCACATATCCACCCAGTCTGGCTTTTTCCTTCCATTAACTGCTCAATGTACCTTACATATAAGGACCTACAGATAATATATATAATTTGGTACTGTTTAATTTGGTACTGTCAGAGAGTTACTACTTACAGGCAACATAATGTTCTTCCAACAATACTGATGATCAGGGTCCTTTTGTACATAGTTTTGTTTTGTACTGATTTTTCATTTTAGCATTTCACTGTCATTTTCCTGTATTTGCTAGCACCTCTTGTATTATAATGGGAATCTAACCACTTTTAAAAGCGTTAAATACAAATACACCATATGGACAAAAGTATTGGTACACCTGACCATTACAACAACAGGGACTTTAATGACATTGCATTCAAATATGTACATTTTAATATGGAGTTGTTGTCCCCCAGCCCCCCTTTTGCAGCTATAACAGGTTCCACTCTTCTTGGAAGGCTTGAAGTGTTTCTGTGGGAATTTGTGCCCCATTCCAGTTCATCCCAAATTGGAAAAGGTTCTTTCCCAAACTGGGTCCACAAAGTTGGGAGCATGGCGTTGTCCAAAATGTCTTGATCTGCTGAAACATAAAGATTGCCCTTCACTGGAGGCAAGGGGCCAACTGAATTCAATAATCCCAATATTTTTGTCCACATCCTGATTATTGTTAATAGTGTGACAACTGCATGATTGTTTTTCAAGATCATTTCATGTAACTTGACGTAGCCTGTTCGCTTTTGCCACCCTCCCACCGCTAGGTGGCTGTTCCGCCGGGGGAACGGAAGTATTAAATCGTTTATTTCGGTATGATTGGTTTATTAAAAGGAAGGTTACTCTGCAGAAACCTCTTCGATCCTCCTACGGGAAGTTACAGCCCAAAATCTCCGGTCACACAATGAGGCTTGGTTCATTTATACTCTAGCCGGAATTTGCATGTACAGCCGTGTAGCAAATCAAAAGAGAATTCTACTGATGTGTCATTTGTGGGTGTGGCTTCTCCCTGGGCTGTATAAATATGGCGAAAGCTGGTATGAGATCAGAAGCGCCTCTGAGTCTGGGCCTAGAGTTTGGATTTATAAATCGATTTTTCAGCTCAAACCAAGGAAAAAACACTCAGAAGACCATATTCAGGATATTTCAGAATATTTCGAGGACATTTGATGGGTCTAATTGTCCAGTAAATAAGAATTTTCATGGGAAATAGCAGCGACGGTCCGAAGAGACGAACTGGGAGACGTGCGAGTCCGAGCTGAATTTCTTCAAAAGTAAGTGATTGGAAATTATGACACTTCACTTTATAAGTGTCTGTAAGCTGACTGGTTGTGATAAAACATGTTTTGGAGTTGTTTTATTGTGTTTTGAGTGAGATTTGTCGAGTTTTCCCGGTTGTTTTTAGCTCTGTTTAGCTCGGACTGGTCATACTGGAATCACAGGTGGCTCCGCCCATTTCTTTACTGGCGCGCTGTTTGAACAGGACTGGTTTCTGTAGAATGAACGGGAGAGAAGTGGTGTTGAAGCGGTTATTGATTTATAATTCTATAATAAAAATAAGGATTTCTGGAAACAAGATGGCGGCGTGTTACATTATCTCAGTAAGGCTTTCAGGTATTTATAGAATTTCTTGGCATTTATATAATGTAAGACACATTTCAATGTTATCAATGTAATGTGCACAAAGTTTTACAATGTGGACAGGAAAGGAAGCAGGTGGGTGTAAGCGCAAGCAAAACAGAAAACAAGATAAAACAGAACAAAAAGCAATCGTGACAGGCACACTAAGTGTGTAAATGGTGAAAGGACAGAAGAGTAAACACCCTTTATTTGGCAAACACCCTTATCCAGAGCAACTTACAATCATTAGTTACAACGACAGTCCCCGAGGAGCAACTGAGGGTTAAGGGTCTTGCTTAAGGACACAATGGTAGAAAGTGGGGGTTTGAACTTTGTGGCCATCGTGTTCACAAGCAAGTGTTTCACCCACTAGGCTCCTACCACTCATCCTTGTGAAAGTCAGGATATGATAGACTGGGCTAAGCAACAGGATGTCCATAGCAGAAGAAAAATAGCTACGGTTGATGCTAATGCTAACTTAAAAATAAGAGGATACAAGATAGTAAAGCTAGAACAGTAGCTTAGGAGGACAAGAAAAGGCAAAGAGACAAATCAAGACTGGCAAGACAGAGTACTGAGCCTCTAACATTCATTCATTTGTTAATTTTTTGTAAACACTTAATCTTTACTAAGGGTTGCCTATCCTGGGGTCTATGAGCGCGAGGCAAGGACTCAGCCTGGGTGAGGTGCCAGACCACCGGAGGCGGCCCGAACATACAAAGAACTAAAGCTTGGTAGGACAAGCAGGGTATATCTAAGACAGAATGACAGAAACATAACACCTAGACTCAAGGAAACCAATGAAGACCAGAAAAAAAATACCTGACCAAGAGACACTGAAAGAAGAAGAGAGCTATATATACACAAGCGCAAACGAGACATGGCTGGGAAACACTAACATACAGATTGGATAAGGGAGGAAACTAGGAGGATATTAGGAGGTGATGCTTGTGGGAACAAGACAGAAATAGGAGGAAAATAGGTGGAAAGAGGTTTAGACCAAAACATGCCTGAAAGCAGCTGGGGCAGAGATAGGAAACAAACACAAGAAACAAAAGAGAGCAAAAGAGCTAAGAAAAACAAATGGAAAGGGGAAGCAAGAACAGATACAAGGAACAAATGGTAAATATGTTATATGGAGACCATAGAAGATCTAATGACACTGACGTTTCTGTTTTAATGGAAGGAAAATAACTTTATACAGATAAAACAGTAAATGTATAGAATTCTGTTATTTTTATTTATTTATTTCTTTTTACCTGTTCTGATTGGCATCTTAGCAAGCAGAATGTGAAGCTGGGTGCCAAGATGTGCCAGACACATTTGTTTTGCCAAGTGGGGCTTTAACAGTATATGCCCCTCTTGTTATCTGAAATTTTTATTTATTTATTTATTCATTTGATTTATAATTAGGCCAGATCAGACAGTAGAGAAAAATGAGAAAGAGACAAGTGAACAGGGGAAAAAGGGGAACGATAAAGAAGTGAATGGGGGGAAAATGGGTAAGATAAATAAGTGAACCAAGTGAAAACTGCTGCCCCTGTGTCATCGCTCTGAACGCTGCATCTGAAAAACAAGAACTAGCCACACTAGCTCAGAACAAAATACAAAGCAACGGCAACACTAACAATGCAAAAACAACATACCCACCAAACACAACACTGTAACAGCGTAAAGACAACATACACGCCTGCGGTCAACCCTGTAACAGCACACAGAAACCTGTGATTATGGGTAGTTTTATATTTATGTATATGCCTATGTACCTGTGTGCTTGTGTGTATTCGTGCGTATGCATGAGCGTATATGTGTGCGCCTGTATGAGCGGATGTGTGTTTGTGTGTGCATGTGCTTTTATAAGTGTGTGCCTGTGCCTTTATGCGTGTGTACATGCACACGTATGTGTGTATGTGTGTGTGAGTGGACGTATGCATGTGTGTATACATGCATGCGTGTGCTTATGTGTCTGTATAAGTGTGTGCCAGTGCTTATACGTATGCGTATGTGTACGTGTGAAGGTGTGAGTGAGAGGACGAGGGCGTGTGCGTGTGTATCTGTGTGTGCATGTGCCTACGTGTATGAATATGTGTAAGTGTGAGTGCACATGTAATGTCCAAGTTTGTCATTGAATATTGTTTTGCAATGAGGGTGAGGGGCCTCATTAGCTAAGGGAGACTGAGTAGCCCCGGATGCCGCCGGACCCCGCGGCCCTCTCAGAATATTCGGATCTAATTCACTGATTAAAAGTTTTAATGAGAAAATTTGGCAACAAAGCTTCACAACCATTTGAAACCTTCAATTAAGCTGCTGCATTAGTCGCTGTGGAAATACCCTTGTAATGGATCCATTTTATCCTGTGCCCTGCAGCATGATCAGGCAAGTATGTGTGAGTGAGGGAGGGGGTGCATTTATCTTATATGATATAAAAGACCTTGGAAACAGTGGTACATGCAATATACATGTTATTTTTATTTCAGAGACTGGCTTCTTTCTTAAGCCCTTTGCTCCTCTTGGGTGCATAGGCCGTTAACGAATATCCTCCATCTCACTCTATTTATGCCTTTTTTCTCGAGCTCTCCCCAGTTGAGCCCCCTTTTGGACATTTCTGCCTCTAAACTTCTTCTCCAGCTGTTCCTGGGGCAACCTCGTTTCCTTTTCCTTTGGGGCTTCCATTTCAGTGCTTGACGGGTGATGTTTATGGCAGATTTTCTGAGGGTGTGACCAATCCAACTCAACTTTCTCTTCTGGATTTGTAAGTCTATGGGGTCTTGACTTGTTCTTTTCCACAGGTCCACATTGTTCACTTTGTCTTTCCACCAGATGTTTAATATCCTTCGGAGGCAGGTGTTGATGAATGTTTGCAGCCTGTGTGTTGTGTGTTCTGTTGTTCTCCATGTTTTGGATCCATACAGCATCACCTGTTTCACGTTGGAGTTGAAGATGTGTGTCTTAGTGTTGGTGGAGATGTCTTTTGTGCTCCAGATCTTTCTGACCATGTTAAACACCACTCTAGCCTTGTTAACTCTGCTTCTGATGTCAGCATCCGTCCCTCCGGTAGTGTCCACAACACTGCCTAGGTAGGTAAAAGCTTCTACCTCCTAGGGCAGAGCTGTTCATGAAAATGAGGTTGCTGGTTTTGGAGTGGATCTTGATCGCTTGTATTTTTGTTATATTGGGAATGAGACCAAGTTTTATTGCAGTTTATGAAAGTCTGTCTGTCTTTTCTTGCATTTGTATCCGTGTATGTGAAAGGAGAACTACTGTATATCATCCTCAAATTCCAGATCGTCCAGCTGCTCCCACATTGTCCACTGGATTCCATTTCTCTTCCCCTCAGTTGTTTCCCTCATGACCCAGTCAATTGCGAGGAGGAAGAGAAATGGTGAGAGAAGACATCCCTGTTTTACACCTGTCTTGACTTCAAAGCTCTGAGAAAGCTGGCCTACATGCATGACTTAACATGAGGTGCCGTCATATGAGTTCTTGATTAGGTTTATGATCTCGGGATTCCATAGTGTTCCATTAGCCGTCATAGCGTTGTCTGGTCTAAGCTGTCAAAAACGTTCTCAAAGTTAATGAAGTTCATGTACAGGGACGTGCTCCATACAATAGACTGTTCAATGATGATGGGTAGTGTTGCTATGTAGTCTGTGCATGAGCGATCTTTCCTGAAACCTTCTTGCTGGTCCTGGAGCCTCTTGTCTACAGCTCCCAGAAGACGGTTGAGAATGACCCGATTAAAGACCTTACTGGGAACCTGCAGTCAATTTAAACATTTTTCTCTGTCATATAAAATTCATGTATCATATCCATGCCTCTTTAAAGAATCCTGTAAATGTAGAATGTGAGACTGGAAGAAAAGTGGAAAAGGCTCTGTGGCAGGAGTGATGACCTGAGCTCTTAGAGGAACATTATTTTTCTACTTTGTCATCTACTAAATTTGGCTAGAATCTTGATTCAGGTATGTTTAAGAAGATTACCTAACTGTGAAAAGACTTCTGCCTTCCAGGACTAGAATTCATCACCCTTCTATCAAACCTGGTCCTATAGTACTCTTTAACTGCACAACTTAGTGTTTTGCCTGCTCAAACACATCCAACTAGCTAATAACCAATCTGCAGCACCAGGAAAGAGCTTATATTGTTCAAACATCAAATGTAAAAAGATTTGGGGCTTTGCTTGAAATCTTTTTAACATTCTCCCTGTCCTTTCTCTGTTTGTTGTGGCTTTTTGTAATGGTCTGTATTCTCCCCATTTTCTGGTCCATGTTGGATGGTGTGGAAAAAGGGATGCACAAGTAGGATCTCTGAAAAACGGTTTATTGCAGAAAACAAGAGGAAAACAGGGAGCAAAAGGGATACATGCAGCACTGGGATGCCAGGGTGGGGAACAGAGGGATCACAGACTTTACAGGGGCATAGAGAAGGTTCAAACATATGTCAGGATTCACACAGGTTGGAATAGGCAGGCTACAGTTCCTTCAGAAGGCACAGATAGGAAATACAAGTTTTACCAGGACACATACTGGTCCACAGCAGTGGGCTTGCGCTGGCCATGCCCA
This sequence comes from Bryconaethiops microstoma, assembly GCA_037577275.1. NCBI lineage: Eukaryota > Metazoa > Chordata > Actinopteri > Characiformes > Alestidae > Bryconaethiops > Bryconaethiops microstoma. The sequence continues at coordinate 8,357 of JBBJLS010079412.1, forward strand.
CTTGATACCCATAGTCAACCCATTCACCTAGGTCACCTATTTCCCACCAAGCCCATATAGACCCTTTACCTGGACTCACCCGAGGAACAGGCCTTGCGCTTCTGATTAGAGAGGCTGGCACACCACGTGCACTCACAGTCCAGGGAAGCCGACAGGCAGTGAGGGCAGGCCGACCTGGTCCTGAGCAGCAAGAACATCATGAACCAGAACACTTATAACCAAAGTTATTTGAATGTTTATGGAGCAGTATGCAGTCTTAGATGTTTGGTGCTATTTCAACCCTGATGTTAAGCAGTTTTCCTTCTTCCCATGTTCATCATACTTTTTTCCAGAATCGATTACTTTCTTATTGATGATCAATTACTCTCCTCAGTCAGTTCATGCTTTTATAATCATATTGGTAATTTCTGATCATGCTACAGTCTTAATGGACATTCTACTCCCAGGCAAATCCTTGTCATGAGCTCCCTGGTGATTTAATCCTTTACTTCTCACTGATCCTAACTTTAATTAAGTTATCAACAATTGTATCGATCTTTTTATTGATATCAATGTTAGCTCTGCTACATCTGCGTTGACTATTTGGAAGTCATGTAAAGCCTATTTGCGTGGGGAGAGTATCCAAACAAAGCTTACAGCAGAAAAACGCACTTTTCTTACTAGGACTATATCAAAATTACAAACTAGGTATGCACACTCACTGGATGCAGAGCTACTTAAAGATTTGCTCACTAAAAAGCCAGATTTTGATGTTCTGTCCTCTAAGGAGGCTACAGAATCGATACTAAAAACACACCACAATTTTTATGAATTTGGAGACAAACCCAGTAAACTGTTTGCCCACCAAATTCATCAGTCGGCTTCATCACGACATATTACTCAAATTAAAACTGAAACTGGTATCATAATTCTCAAACCATTAACAACCAATTTAGGGACTTCGATACCTTACTATATACTTCTGAGTGCTTATTCGATGAGAATTAGATGAAAAAAATTATTTAGACCTCTGAACATTCCTGTTATCGATCCTGTAACATCATCTGGACTGGATGAACCTTTCACAGTTGAAGAGCTTAAAGGCGCTTTATTGGCAGTGCAAAATGGAAAAAGTCCTGGTCCTGATGTTTTCCCAACAGAATATTTTAAGGCATTCACTGATAAACTTTCCCCATTATTGTTAAAAACGTTTAATGAATTGCTACAGTCTGGCACTTTGCCCACCACACGGCGTCAAGCCACTATTTCTGTCTTACTTAAAAAAGACAAAGACCCCCTCCTTTGCAGTAGCTTTCTTCCTATCTCCCTGCTTCGTGCAGATGTAAAGTTACTGGTAAAGATGCTAGCGAGACATTTAGAGCTTATTTTGCCGTCAATCATTTCCTCAGATCAAACTGATTTTGTTAAGAATAGGCATTCTTTCCACAATGTTAGACGGCTATTGAACAATTTGTACTCACCTTCATTGTTGGACATACCCAAATTTATTATTTCAAGGGATGCAGAGAAGGTATTTGACCTTTGTCTTATCTGTTTTTCACTCTTAAAAAGTGCTATATTTATTTTGATATATTTATTTCTTGGATTAAGCTCTTATATTAATCCCCCCTGGCTCGGGTTTGTACAAATAATGATTATTCTGACTACTTCCCTCTGAAGCATGGAAGCAGGCAGGGCTGCCCACTCTCTCCCTTGTTGTTTGCCATTGCTATTGAGCCTTTGGCAGTGAACCTTAGATCCAGTCAGATACAGGGTATTTTTAGAGGAGGTATTGAGCATAAATTGTCTTTGTATGCTGATGATCTTTTACTGTTTATCTCCAACCCGGATCGATCCATCCCCTCACTCCTGGATTTTGCTGATGGACTTCGGCCAAATCTCAGGTTAAATCTAACTAAATCTACAAAAGATCTAACTTAATCTACACAAAAGTGAATTGATGCCCATTAATGTTGTAGCCTTGTCTTATAATTTCTCCTCACAACCTTTTAAAGTCTCCTTGGAAATGTTCAAATATTTAGGTGTTTGGGTTATTAGAAAGTATTCGGATCTGTTTAACGCTAACTTTTCTCAATTACAGGTAAAACTGGTTCAGGACATTCATCCATGGTCTCTTGTACCATTATCCTTGGCTGGCTGTATAAACTTTGGGTGGCCTAGCCTTACCTAACTTTTTATTTTACTGCTGGGCTGAAAACATTCATTCTGTTCTGTACTGGTGGTGTTTCAGCCATAAACCCCCACCGTGGCTACAGACTGAGGCTGCCTCCTGTGCTCCCTCATCTCTGACGTCTCTTTTGTGTCTCCCATTGATATTAAATTCACCTTCGTACTCCACAAATATTATAGTTAAAGCCAGCCTTAAGATTTGGATCCAATTTAGACAACATTTTGGACTGCAGGACATACCTCAGTCATCTCCTTTACACTTAAATCCTTTATTCCCTCCCTCTTTTATAGATAAAACTTTTGGGATCTGGAAGGATCATGGGATTGTCTCTGTGGAGCATCTTTACATTAAAGGTGTCTTTGCTTCTTTCGATCAATTAAGAGATGCTTTTAATGTACTGAAAACTCACTTTTTCATACAAGTTTGTCATTTTATTCGCTCTCACTTTCCTACATTCCCTGCGATCTCTCATTCTACTCCTCTTGACTCCATTCTTAAAATGGATCCTAACCTTTAAGATGCAATCTCAGCATTATATTCCATTGTCCTTTCACTTCACTTTTCTGCTTCAGACTGTGCGTTCCGTTTGGTCCGAAGACCTTGGCTATTAGCCCTTCGGTCTGGCAGCTAGTCTTGAATAGAATACACACCTCATCTATTTGTGCTCGTCATGGGGTCTTGCAGTGCAAAATGGTGCATACAGTCCACTTGTCCAAAAGTAAATTGGCCCGTATCTATCCTGGCACTGACCCGAACTGTTACAAATGCCACTGAGGTCCAGCAGATCTTACCCATATATTCTGGTCCTGCCCAGCTATATTTTCATTTTGGAAGTCTGTTTTTGATTCTCTTTCAGCCATTACCTCAGTTAATATCCTCCCAGCATTTCTGGTTGGCTTGGTATTCCATGCCCTCTTATTTTGTTGAACTTGTTGCATTTCTCACTCTCCTGGCGAGACGAGCTATCTTGATGCACTGGAAGGGCCCCAAAGCTCCCTCTCACTCCCTCTGGATAAAGGATGCTCTTGCCTATATGAAGTTAGAAAAGATTAAACATTCACTTCAGGGTTCTCAGGTTAAATTTTCTAAAACTTGTCAACCTGTTCTTAACCATGTCAAATATATACAGCTGACCAATATCTCTGTGGCTTAGGCAGTTTTTAATACTGAAGATCAATAGCACACCTTGTCCTTTTTTTTTTGTTTGTTTTGTTTTCTGTATCTTGTCTGTGTTATTGTAATTGTGTTTACCCTCCTATTATTGCCTTAGTAATTCTTCTACAACTGTTCAGTTTATTGTACTGAAGAGTACTTTTCTAACTTATGTGATTGTGTCCTTTAAGTTTTGTATGTTTATGTTGTAAAAATGTTATGAATAAATCATACATAAAAATATAACAACAACAATGATCATTAGTTAATTAAGATAATTAAGGTCAGGCCTATTTTAGCAGCACTGAGTGAGACCAACACCTGCCTGGAGAGTCAGCAGAAAGAAGAAAGACACAAGTATGGCCTGTCCGTTTATAGAAGACCCTGTGGAGGAGGGTGTGCAAATAATTCAAAGGGCACCAACCACCAGCTCCAAGGGTCTTTAGGGACAGAATAAAGCCTCTGGCCTTCCTATGGGAGAGAGATCGGTTCAGTAGACCCTATGTGTCCTGTTTGAGCCACACTTCAGCAAATCCACAAGGCGAAGCCAAGCCCTGGCCACAGTGCAGTCTGTTCTTTGCCAGTGGGACATTCCTTTACAGTGTTGGTGATGCTGAGCATCTGGGAAAAGCAACAGTATGCTGTGAAATAAGAAGCAGACTATGTGAACAGGAAAACTTTGCATAGCCTCAATATATAGGTATGCAGGTTTTGAGAAACTATACATTGTCAGGTGGAGGGATTTGGCGCTGAATAGGACTTAACAGAACAATGAATGCTCTGCTAGGCAAAGTGTGCTGTATCACTGAATCCACGCTCTGTGTTTAGATGATCTGTGATGGGAATTTCCTCATTTTTAATGTTGAGGTAAAATGGCCAGGCTCTGTCCATGACAATCTTTAGAGCATCCTCACTGGCACACAAGTTTGCAGAAGGCAACCACTTTCACTGAACATGTATATTTTATTGAAACTAATTAGAGATTTAGCGATCTTAACATCAAAGCAAATAGTTTTTAAAACTACTTTGTACGCATTACTTTCATGTTGGGGGATGTCTTTTGAACTGTACGAATGTCACATACAGCAATACTTTCTTCTACAGGGGAGTTTAATAGAGTCCTGCCTGCTGTACCTTTTAACCCCTTACCCAAAACCTCAAACTGAGGCAGAGAAGGCATTTATCACTGCCCACAGCAGAACGAGGGCACTGAATATACTAGCCTAGCAGACTAGCATGTGAACGGCAAGCAAAATGCAGACAGGGAAAGAAAGTTTCATTTGTATTTAAAAAATAGCTATGAACTTGCACCCTGATTATAATTACTACCTGCACTTGGATAAAAAAAAAAAACTTTGGTATTTGTGGTACAAAGACACAAACATTTTTCTCACCATTTGTAGGGCTGTATTCTGTAAATCAGTCTCCTCAGATGTAGATATATACAGGGGGTCCTCGAGTTACAACAGTCACGACATACGACGTTTTGAGTTTACAATGCTCACTCCCACTCCCACTCGACTTACACAGTTAGCCTTGTACTTACGGACTACGTGGGCGAACTAGTTTAGTTGCGCATGGCGGAAGAATGCGCAGTAACGCAGCGTCTCAGTGAGGGAGTTTTCCTTTTTCTGTGGGTTAGTTGTGTTTTTATGATTTTATAACTGTGTTAGAATAGGTAAGTGACTTAGATTAGGGTGTGTTTCAACTTACACCAAAATTCGGGTTACCCCCTGTATTATGTGTTTCCAGAGGCGGACAAAGTACCTAACTTCATTACTTAAGTGAAAGTACAGATACCACTAGTCAAATGTTACTCCAGTATAATTGAAAGTCATACAGCCAGATTTCACTCAAGTTAAAGTACTGATGTACTTACTTCCAAAAAAAGTACATATTTCACTGCATTGTTGATTTATTGCCACCACACTTACAATACCTAATGCATCTATAGTAACTTGCTTGTAGAAGATGTAGCATAAGGAATAAGGTAGAATGTTACAGAATGAAACACAACCTGAATTGATAAAGAAAACCAGTCTTTTTTATTAACTACACTACACACCTACACAAAAGGTCTGTGTATGTACTATATATTTGAATGAAGTTGACAACTGAACCACTGTAAATGCAGCTGGACTGGCACACACTTAAAACGAGACAAATTTTTTATCTTTTCTGTAAACTTAAACATCGACTGTAAATATGGCCACGGATGCCGCGGGAAGAGTCTCCGTCTCCGTCTCCGTCCATTCTCCCGCCACTGACTGACCGTGTTTAACAAATGCTGGCATTGCAGTGTTACAGCGTACAGACGTGACGCAACACTACTGGTGATTTCTGATAGGCTGTCATCTGCTAAAACCCAATCACGTTTTAGAAAAGTGAGACAATAACACCCACTTTCAGAACTGAAGGTGACAAGTAACGAGAACCTTGATAGAAATGTAATGGAGTGACAAGTACGGTTTTGTCTTTCAAATGCAGTGAAGTGAAAGTTGTAAGTTTCCCAAAAAAATACTACTCAAATGAAATACAGATACTCAAAAACTGTACTTAAGTACAGTACTCAAGTAAATGTACTTTGTTACTGTTCACCTCTGCCAATAATGGATGTTACTTGGTACTCCAGCGATGCAGACCAGCATTTCGCAAGTGGGGGCATGGTAGAAGGTGTGATAATCTAAAACTCGTCTTGACAATTGCCTAAATCTTCTGATCTTCATGAATTAATCAGCCACTTCTCTCATTATGGAGACAATGAAAAGATGTGAGAAACAGAGGATGATCTTTCTTAATATCTGGCCCTTTTTCTTCTTTATATAAATAATAATTAAATCGTTAAGGCCAAAGCTTCTGAATTGATGACACTGGCCTTTCTGCTGAAATCTTATCAGCATCATGGAAACACATTTACAGGCCAAAGGCGGTTATCAGACAAAGCGTTCGGTGACTCACCTGCTGCTGACCTTTCAGTAAACTCATTCAGAGTCATTCAAGAGGCTCTTAAAGTTGTCATGGTTCTGGATAGGTTAATTTCCACTTCCAGAGAATATCTGATGATCAGGAATATTTATTTTCGAGATTTTTTTATGTAGTCTGTTTTACTTAGTATTCCTCTATTTGGGTGTGTGTCCTAAACAGTGTAGACCTACAGCTGTTCATTCAGCCTTTCTTCTCAGGGGTACTATTAGGGGGAATTCACCCCACTTTGTTGCAGGAACAGCCTCCACTTTTCTGGTAAGGACAAATGTTGAAACAAGGATTTGATTGCATTATCAGGTACTGACGTTTGATGATTAACTCTCCACTTCAGCTCATC
>JBBJLS010079412.1:17500-25757 GCA_037577275.1 Bryconaethiops microstoma
CACGCACACACACACACACACACACACACACACACACACACACACACCCAGATTATCAGAGGTCATTATCTGCTCTGTGTGCTCTCCACTGCCTACTGCGTCACACTCCTCCAGGGAAACGTACTGACGCACTGAGACACTGAATACACACACACACACACACACACACACACACACACACACAGAGTCAGAAACAGTGTGTTAGTGTCAATGTGAGACCAGTAGGAGTAGTGAAAATGTGGCAACGTTCATCTGAGCATTTCACATTAGGTTAGGGGTGTGTTTACTTCCGTAGTTCTGTCTGAATCAGAGCAGAAAATTATACTTATTAAGTCCCTTTTCCACTGTTGAGACAAACGTTCCATTAAATTCTGCATCTTTTTGTCCAAGTGAGGAATTGTGAGGCTACAGATCCTCACCAACCATTTGGCTTCACTCCCTCAGGTCTGATTTGTCATTCTGTGAGTTTGTAGAGCTTCAGTTAGTCTGAATCAAACCTGAACTACACTGAACTGAACTGAACTGGACTGAACACAACTAATCTGAGCTGCACTGATCTGGACTAATCTCAGCTAATCTGAACTAAACTGAACGGAACGGATCTGAACTGAACAGATCTAAACTGAACTAAACTGACCTAACTGAACTAAACTGGACTGAACAGGACTAATCGGAGCTAATCTGAACTGAATCAAGCTCAGTTCATCCAAAATTGGACTAATATGGATTGAACTGAGCTGAAACAGACTGAACGGAAATTAACTGAACTGATTTGATCAAAACTGAACTGAACTAAACTGAACTAAACTAAGCTGAAAGTTAGTCTAGTGATGTTTAATGTGCTGAATTGGTTCAATTGGGTTTAAAGGGTTTAATCAAGTTCAGTATGGTTTATAGGTTGAAGGGGGTTTAATAAGTTTAGCACAGGGCAGTGATCATCACATTATCATCACATTATGAACTTTTCAGCTCAAAAAACAATATTATTATTATTATTATTATTATTATTATTATTAATAATATTATTATTGTTTTTGTTGTTGTTCCTGTTATTATTATTAATTTGACACATCTAACATTGAAACCTGTAAATCTGTGAACAAGTATTTTACAGTCATTTTAATCTTAGAGAGTATTTATTTGTTTTTGTATAATTAAGTGTGATATATACATTTTATTGTTCGGTTACTACAAGAGCATGTTAAATTAAGCATGGGGGAATTAGATCATTTAATCATTTAAAGAATCATTTAAACAATTCTAATACACTGTGGGCTGTTATTATATTATTATTGCATACATTTATTTATTTGTGTGTTGTAGTGTGACAGGACAATAATTCATTTTAAGAGTTTAAGAGTCTATCTGTTGTATAGGAGTAGGACAGCAGAATAATTTAATAAAACAAAATAATATAAAAAACATTTTCCATTTTGTGTAACTGCAGTATGTGTGGTGTGGCCGGCGTCTGCTGTGCGTCCCTGTGTCCGCCAGGGGGCGCTCCAGCTGCAGCTCCACCTGCAGGTAAGCGCCACCAGATGGCGGTTTAGGATTGCAGCTGCAGAGACCACGCCACTCGGGAGACGAATTTCACTGGAATTTGTGTAGAAATGTGAAGTTTGTTGGAGTTTAGAGCTGCTGAGGTGATGATGGATGTGAGAGGTGAGTGGAGCTGATTCCTCTGACTGTAAAAAGGTCGGGAGTCGCGTGGCGTTCAGGTTAAAGATGGAGGAGAGAAGGAGGAGGTGGGGGAAGGAAGGGAGGGGGAGAGAGAGAGAGAGAGAGAGAGAGAGAGAGAGAGAGAGAGAGAGAGAAAGAGAGAGAGAGAGAGAGAGGGGAACCTGGAGAACAGACCTCCATCACCATCACACTGTTGGACAGTGTTGATGATACTGACAGTTGCATTGTGTGTATGTGCATTGTGTGTGTACGTGTGCAATGTATGTGTGCATTGTGTAGTGTGTGTTCAGTCTGTAGTGTGCATTGTGTGTGTATGTGCAATGTATGTGAGTGTGTATGTATAATGTAGTGTGTGTGCAATGTGTGTGTAGGCGTAGTGTGTGTGTATGTATGCATTGTGTGTGGGTGTGTGTGTACGTATGATGTAGTGTGTGCAATGTGTGTGTATGTGGGTGCATTGTGTGTGTGTGTAGAGTTAATTGTTTAGAGTGTGCAGTGTGTGTGTGTATGTGGTGTAGTGTGTGTGCAATGTGTGTGTGCATTGTGCAATATATGTGTTTGTGTGCAGTGTATTGTGCAATGTATGTGTGCATAGTGTAGTGTGTGCTGTGTATGTGCACTGTGTGAGTGTGTGTGTGTGTGTGCGCAGGATGCGGTGGTTCTGAAGCAGAAGCTCTGCAGCCTCAGCTCAACACCATTATAACACTGCGGTCCTCTTCATTCAGCATCGCTGAGAGTCATTAAAGGGCCCAAATCCCTCATCACTTGATGGTTTTACCTTGGAGCTCCAGTTGTCTCACTCTGCTGTGTGTGAGGTTTTCTTAACAAACAAACAGTCCTGATTCACTTCTGCACCAACCTTTCTTCATCCCTTAGAATTAAACAGACTGCTTCTGTTACTGTGCCTTTAAGACTGATTGGTAAATAAGCTCTGAAGTGGGCGTGGCTAAACTGTTGTGGACTAAATCGGTAGACTAGACTAAACAAGACAAGACGTCGAACAAACTGCTGTGGACTAAATGTGTGAGGCTTTGCTGCTGTGGACTAAATGGGTGGAGCTAAACTGCTGTTGACTAAATGGGCGGGGCTAAACTGCTGTGGATTAAATGGGTGGAGCTGAACTGTTTTGGACTAAATGGGTGGGTCGGGACTGCTGTAGGCTGAAAGGGTAGATTTATGGACTAAATGGGTAGACTCGACAGAACTAGACTAGATTAAGCCATCGACTAAACTGCTGTGGTCTAAATGGGCTGAGCATTTTTATGACAAAAGAATTTCTCTCGGGATAAATAAAGCTCTTTCTCATCTTATCTTATCTTAACTCCTGTGGGCTAAATGGGTAGACTAGACAAAACAGGACTAAATTAAATCATTGACTAAATTGCTGTGGACTAAACGGGCGGGGCTAAACCGCTGTGGACTGAATAGGCGGAGTTAAACTGCTGTGAACTAAATGGGCGGGGCAAAACTACTGCGGGCGGAACTAACCTGTTTTTGCTGCATCTAAACTACTTCTGACGTTTGCCTATGTCACTGTGTACAAGGAGGTGGAGCAACATTATATTAACCAATAACATCACAGTATGTTTCCGCTTCCCCTCCCACTACCGATAGTAAACAGCGCGGTTACACACAGATTTATTTGGATAAAAGTCTGACGGTGTGTTTTCTGAAAATGTGAAAAGCAATAATCTTAAATAAGAAAATGAACATTAAAGGCAAGATTGAGAAAAACAACAAAGTATAATAAATCACGTTTATAAATGACCTTTTGATTCACAGTGTGTACTGACTTGCATTTTCAGATACAAGAGAAATGTACAACCTGTCACATTTGTATAGAAACAAATAGTACTATATCTCAAAACATTGAATCAATAGGTATCATGTATTTAATTGTAACTTACTGAATTGTTTTGAGTGCAGTCGTATGTCAGCATATATTTTGTCATAGCTTATTGTATTGCAGTGTATCAACACTTAATGTCTCATATTGTAATCAATTAATACATATCAGATTGTATTATAACATAACTGTAGCATGTCATATTGAGTTGTTTTTTAACTTATCATATTGCAATGAATTATATCATATCATATTGGATTATATCATATTGTATGTAATTATATCACATTATATTGAATCATATTGTTTTATATGAAATGATGACTTGCAGTATTGTGTTGTATTGTATTGTATCATAGTTTTTTGTATCGTGGTGTTTCATGTTATAACAATCTATTGTAACATATATATGGTGCCATATCGTATCCTAGCTTATGTATCACAGTTTATTATATCGTGTAGTGGCTTGCTGTGTATTATTGTATTGTAACACATTCACGTAACGTCTCGAATTCTATCAGACAATCATGTTTTATTGTATGGTGTTGCATCATAACTTTTTGTATTATATTACTGCGGCTGTAATGCACTGAAAATAGAAACATAAACATATTACTTTAATCTATTAATATGAGGCACATTTTCAGGTTCTCCTTATTTTTTAATGTGCTGAAATATGTATTGAATCGAGATGCTGTTATACTATGCTGAACCAAATGGTGAATGGTTACTGTCCAGCATGGTATAAAGCTCGTCACACAGTATTACCAGGCAGTCCATCAATGTATGCAGTCATTGTGGCTTGTTGATGGTGAGTGATGAGTGTATTACATATTGTAACACAACAGACGCGTAATGCAGGATTATAAATGCAGTATGTTTTGAATCAGAATGTGTGTGTGTGTGGGGGGGGGGAGTGTTACAGAATATTTTTTTCTTGAGAGACCTACAGAAATAACTCCCTAGCTGGAGATGTTAACAGCAGCTGTCACACACATACTCTCCTGTGTGTATGTGTGTGTGTGGTGGGGGGGTGTTTAAGGCTGCCTGCGGTGACGTAGTAACTGAATGATCACATTAATACACTGTACACTCTGGTGTAAAGGCGCTGAATGGAAGCAAAACGGTCTTAGACTGATGCTGTAGAACCTTCTTTAAAGGATGATTCGTTTAAAAGTTCTCCTGTGGCATCAGTCAAAAGAATCATTTTTAGTTTTGTTTAGTAAAGTTAACCTGAACTTGTGTGTCAAATCAGGAGCAAATATCGATTAACATTATAAAGTGTCCTGACATTAGTAATTGCAGGTTATTAATTAGGTGGTATTAGGTGGTGCAGTGGGTAGCGCCGTTGCCTCACAACTCCAGGGATCCGGGTCCTGGTCTTGTGTGTGTGTGTGTGGAGTTAGCATGTTCTCCTTGTGGTGGCATGGGTTTCCTCTGGGGTCTCCAGTTTCTCCCACAGTCCAAAGACAAGCATGTCAGGTGAGCTGGGTATTCTAAATAAACCGTAGGTGTGAGTGTTTGAGTGAATGGTGTGTTTGAGTGAATGGTGTGTGTGTGATCCCTGTGGTGGGCTGGCACCCCGCCCAGGGTGAGTCCCTGCCTCACCCCTGCAGACACTGGGATAGGCTCTGGGTACCCGCAATCCCAGCAAGAATTAAGCAGTTATGGAAAATAATGAACGATGAGGTATTAGGCCTGTTGGTTTTATGGTGGCAGGAAGATGTTCACATCCTTGAGCTCAGACAGGTGTCAGACATCGCTCTGTTAAAGCTGGGCCACGTTGAGAGCACGGTGTTTTATCTTCTGCCAACACTCGTCCATTTAAACCCACATTAAATCTCCAAGTACACTCAGAGACCTTAAAGTCTTCTTGTTGGTCGTGAGCCTCACAGTGGGCACAGTGCGGCTCACTGTACAGAAACTAAAGGCACAAAAATAAGGAAAAAACTCAAGCAGAGTTCCAAATACAAAATAATAAATATGAACAAGAATACATTACAGATTACACACTGTGAAACAGCAAATAAAGAGCAGTAGAAGTTTACAGCACATAAAAACAAAACAAAAAAGAACTGTCTATAAAGTGCCTCTACCCACTAATGTGTTCCAGGTTTTAGCCACAAATGTCTTTCAGGCTCCACCCATTAAAATATTCCAGGTAATGTGTTCTAGACCTTGCCCACTAATGTGTTTCAGGATCCACCCATTAAAATAATGGTATTGTGTTCTAGACCTTGCCCACTAATGTGTTTCAGGCTCTGCCCATTTAAATATTCCAGGTCCCACTCACTGATGTGTTCCAGAACCTGCTCACTGATGTATTTCCGGTCCTATCCACTGTTTTCCACACTCCACCCACTAATGTATTCTAGGCCCCACCTACTAATGTATTATATGCCCCACCTACTGTTTTTCAGGCTCCACCTACTAACGTATTCCAGGCCCCACCTACTAATATATTCCAGGCCTCATCTACTAATGTATTCCAGGCTACATTCGCTAATGTTTTTGAAGCCCTGCCCGCTCATATGTTCCAGGTTCTGCCCGCTAACGTGTTGCACTGTTGTGAGATTGATCTTTACAGAGTGTAAAATCATCCTAACGTGAAACTGTGTGTTCAGAGGTCTGTTCCACACTGCAAAGCCTGACTGCTTTGACCTAAAACAAAATCTGAGCTGGGAGTCAGAGCTTTGGACTCTCACATGGAGTGTGATATATACTCAGTTCACTAACAGCCTGTCCAATGAGTTGATGGTGAGTTCTATCACATTACTAGCTGTCAGGCTGTTTTTCAATTTCACAAAGTGGAAAACAAAGTGAGATGTGCAGGTTGTAAGAAGAAATTGCCAACAGTGCTGAAACATCACCCACCGACAGCTAGGAGAATAAACTAGCCCTAAAAAGTCAGTTATTTTAGCTTAACTTAGGTCTTCTGGCTGAGATCAAACAGGTCATTCATTAAACTCACTTAAATTCCTTGAAAAATATCCTAGGTGAGAGGACACGAAGTTAATGTATTTGAGAAGTTCATGTATTTAATGTATTTTTGAGATGCTGTGACTCTGTGTGTGTGAGATACTGTGACTCTGTGTATGTAAGATGCTGTGACTCTGTATTTGAGATGCTGACTTTGTGTGAGATGCTGTGACTGCATGTGAGATTCTATGACTCTGTGAGATGCTCTTACTCTGTATTTAAGATGCTGTGACTCTGTATTTGAGGTGCTGTGACTCTGTATTTGAGGTGCTGTGACTCTGTATTTGAGGTGTTGTGACTGTATTTGAGGTGCCGTGACTGTATTTGAGGTGTTGTGACTGTATTTGAGGTGCTGTGACTCTGTATTTGAGGTGCTGTGACTGTATTTGAGATGCTGTGACTGCGTTTGAGGTGCTGTGACTCTGTATTTGAGATGCTGTGACTGTGTGTGTGACATATTGTGACTGTGTTGATCTGCAACCCCCCACAGTGTCTTGCGGCTGAGGGTTAAGTATCAGTGTAAACTTGGGAGTGGGCGATTCCACAGCCGAGATCAAGCAGGAGTACGTACACATGGAGAAACCACATAAATAAATGAACAGCCTGAGTACAAAAATAAAAACTACTTAATAATCAGCATATATGCACAATGAACAATGGCACTGAAAAGTAATGAAGTACATCTAGGGATAAAATAGTTATTGTTTTCGCTGTGAACTGCCACTTAGTTTTACCATTTAAATGTAGAATTATGTGGACTAAAAAAAATTTTGGTTGATTACTACGCTTAGAAAAACTGTCCAGCATCAACCAGAGTTAATAGGCACAGGCGCGTAGGCGCAACATGCACCGCAGGTTTGTTGTTGTGGCAGTGAACAGTGAAAACATGACGAACAGCAGGCACGTTTTTAGTAGCAAGTGTAGTAATGGTGCGGTGAGCAGACAAGCTAATGATGAAACAGCACAGACATTACGTTGTGTGCTCCACCAGTTTTACTACCTTCTGGGGTTTTTTCCATTTCTTATTTATGTTCTGAATACAATATAATTATTTCAATTATATTTGCAACATGGATATATAGTACAAGAAGGTTGCTTTCGTGTATGTTGCTGTAGCTATCCTCATGCTAGTTCGGATTATGAATTCCTGCAGCCTGCTTTTCCAGTCACACAAGCAAAAGGCAAACTTTTATTTTTAACCTTCAAACACCATAAAATGTATACAGCAGCTTTTTTGTTTAGGCCTGCAATCGACCTGTTGGAACGAACCCACCGGGAGCACCAACAATATCCGCAACCATCTTTAGAGACCTCATTCTTCTTCAGATTGTCCTCATAGTTGCACAGCGGTGTGTCAAACAACACATGGAAAGCAGAAACGGCAGTGATTACCTTCTCCTCCATCTTTTTGCCTTTCCCAGGCTTGCAAACCTTTAACTGCATTCCAAACCACACACTTCTATACTTTACATACTACTTTACTGAATGCCTTTTCAAACGTACTATTTTAAACATACAATTCAGAATGGTATGCTCACATTTTGTTTTTAAACGTAACTGTGATATATGTACACTTTAGAAATTCACATAGCAATTAGCCTACCTGTCAAAAGATTTTGCACACCACAGGTTTTTACCACTTATCCATTTATTACATCTGGATAGAACTTATGAATGTTTTACATTTACGGCATTTAGCAGACGCTTTTATCCAAAGCGACTTCCACTCCCTAACTACAGGGGACAGTCTCC
>JBBJLS010079418.1:0-25756 GCA_037577275.1 Bryconaethiops microstoma
GACTTCCATTCCCTAACTACAGGGGACAGTCTCCCTGGAGCAACTGGGGGTTAAGGGTCTTGCTCAGGAACCCAGTGATGGTGCTGAAGGTAGGATTCAAACCCATGACCTCTTGATCCAGAGGCAAGTATCCTACCTACTAGGCCACCACCACCCCTTTGTTAGATGAAGCTTAGGTTTCACCTCACAGAGCTGGTAGACTGTCCCAGAACAATGAAAGTGGTCATGGCTAGAAATCCTTGGCAAAGATGTATTAAATACCACATAATAATATTAACTGACCCATCGAACTCTAAATTTATTATTGAGTTATTTATAATAAGGTACGTGATGAAGCAACTGCCATTTTACAGTAGACACCTTAAAATGTATACATGTGAATGTGGTTATGAGAGCGAGGAACTGATGGGGTTTAAGAGATTAAGGGCCTGTTTTGAGCCTCCTGCCTTGCTAACTCTGGCCTGACTTGCTTGGGGGATCCTCCCTCTTACACCACCTCTGACTTTGGCCAAGAAGAAAGGTGAGTTGATATGGCAGCTCTCAAATAAGGCAAAAAGATCAGGTTACTATGGCAGCTCTGAATCCATATCGAACCATGTTGCAGCAGCATCTCACAGGCACGATGCCACATGGGGCAAGGATGTCACGTCTCTAATAAAACAAGCTCATGACATTATTAAATATGTTTTATCCAGGCATAGTTGTCATGTTCTACCTGTCAATACTCCTGTTCTACATTTTGAACCTTTATATTATCGACAAAGAATGTAAATATATTTATTATTCTTTTCATGTACAGATTTGTAAATTAATTGTACATTGTACACTTAATAAAGCTCTAATTTTGTTACGTCTAGAATGTCTTGTGTTGGTCTTTTCTTTAAAATAACTATTTCTTTAACATAGTTTAAAAAGTAACTGAAGTGTTTTGGGAGCATATTTGGGGGCATTTTTAGGGTTTAGACTATAAAAATAAGCATTTCTAGGCATTTTTTACCACTTCACAAATTCGCCATTTTTCTCAATTCGCGGGTGCTCTGTCTGGGGTTTACTGTATATAAACATTACAATTCTAAAAAGATATCTTTTAAATATACACATTTTCATGCTCTCTGTTAGTAAGTGTATCATGAAACTGGATCAACAAGACTTCATGCTCGGTTCAAGGCAGAACTGAATCCATCCAGGTAAAAGACTGGGTGACATTCAGTTAGACTGTGTATATCGAGGATGGTGGACCAACTCTGTAAGTCTTCACGTTCCGGAGGCAATTCCTGTCTGGGGCTGGCTTTAACAGTGACAAAATATAGAGATTTACCTCCCTCTGGTGGACGAATTAGGCCCCTGTATTATTTCCTCTATTTTAAATATTTCAGGCATGTTCAGGCAAGTTTGGTACGACGGCGTTTTAGTGCCACCTTAAAAAAAATAAAAATCTAAGATTACGAGATTAAACTCGTAATATTTCTCGAAATATTTCGACTTTATTCTTGTAATATTTCGACTTTTTTCTCGTAACATTTCGACTTTTTTCTCGTAGTTTCGAGTTTATTCTCGAAATATTACGAGTTTAATCTCGTAATCTTAGATTTTTTTTTTTTAAGGTGGCACTAAAACGCTGTCGTAGTTTGGAGACCTGATTTATGAGAGGTGTTTTGGAGAAGTGGCAGTTGCTTTAAATGTACATGCACTATACACTAAACTATACGGTACATAAACTGTACACTGAAATATACACTAAGCTATACTATACATAAACTACATAAAGTCAGGATAAAGACTATAAACATATATAAATATAAGTATACGAATGTAGGAAACTGCCATCTGTAGCTGAGAATATTTTATTTAAAAAAAAATCAGTATAAAGCTGCAAGCTTTACTCAGCATTTAGTGATCCAGTTTGGACAGAACTAATCTTCTAAAATTGTGTGTAGATCACTCACAAACTTCAGAGCAGAGATTTCTTTCTGAACTTCCAGCTGAACCTGCAGAGCCATCACAATGGGATTATTCAACAGGCTTCATAGTGATTAGTCACCTTCAGAAGTGGGGTTTAGTCAACAGGCCCTGACAGGATGGATGGATGGATGGATGGATAGATAGATAGATAGATCAATGAAAAACACATGTACAGTTTGTGGACTGAGTAGGTCCTCAGTTCTATGTTTAGGCTGTTTATTGTTTGAGAGGAATATTTCAGTCTATTTTGGTAGATACATTGATGACATCAGACTGGAGTGGGTCAGCTTTTCTAAAATTAGATTCTAATTAGGGCATTTGAGACTTTACTGAACCTACTTACTTGTTTCTAGATGGACATCAAAACATGCTCATTCATGATCCCCTAACATTGTTTTGTTTTGTGTCAATGCTATGAAAATAATTTTATTGTGAGTAGAAAGGCAACAAAAAACAGTTCCTTGTATGGACACTACCAGTCAAATAGGTTTGCACACCACATGTTTTACCATTTATCTGCATATTTCACAAACTGCAGTTCTTCAAATTATTCTTCAACTCTGGAAAGTTGTTGAGTGAACAACTATAACAGTTTCTACCCTTCAGTCAGTACCATGCTAAATGCTGCTAAGTTCATGTAGTGCACTTTATTATTACAAACAGTCATATGCTTACATGCTGCTTTTTAACAGCTTATGTCGCATATTTATAATAGTTTTAGAATATTTATAATAGTCCTAGAAATATTATAATAGTCTTTCATATTTATACGTCTGTACTTTTTTTTACTTGAACAGTCCTGCCATATTCTAGAAATATTCTGCGTTCTAGAAATATTATAAGTCTTTCATATTTGCACATCTGTAGTTTTTTACTTGAACATTTTTGCACTAAGACAATTGCACCTTTAAACTTCATTGTACAGCTTCTACAATGACTGATTCTGATTTTATAAATGAAAATATTTCAAATAAAACAGGTTTGCTTTATAAGTTGAAAGAATCGGTAACAGTGCATGTCTGACATCCAGTTAACTAATTGCATGGTGATGTAGAGTCAAATTCTAGACTGTCCTTCAACTGTAAATGCACTCATTAACTGTTTCATCACTTAGTAGCTTGTTAAATATCTAACACTTGTCTGTTGATCCACATTACAATTACAAGTATATTAAGTGGTTTTTATAGGTCAGTAGTGATGAATTAAAAATATGACATTTCTGGATAATATAGGAACTCAAATGGTGAACATACTGTAAATGTGTTTGTTGGGAAAGAATATTGTGTGTATTTTCTAGCAAATTTTAAGTGAGTCACATGAAAATGTAGAAAATCTCATTGTGTGCTAAACTTTTGACTGGTAGAATGTATATACCAGAATTTTCTAGACTGATCTGGAGCTATTTTTGGCAAATTGTTATGGAGACATTTTTTCTTGGTTTTATAGGTGAAGACTTGACATTATGCATCAAACTCATCTTTTGTTGTTGTTGTTTGAAAAATTCCACATTCATAACAGAAATGGGCTTCAAACCCCTTCTGGAAAGAACAGTCTGAATATGGCAGCACTCTATTCTCACTGGTTGACTTCACTTTTTGTTTATTGTTAATTTTTGTTTCCTTTCATGTCTAACCCTGGCATGGATGTTATATTGAGAAAAGCATTGATTATAATATAAAAAATAATAAGAAATAAATATGAGTAGAAAGGCCTCAAAATGTAGGCGACCATGCTGTGGCGATACGACTACATTACCCATAAGCCTGTCGGTCTGGGTCTGTTCACTACATGCAATGGGGCAGTGGGAGGGGGGATAAACATAAGATTTGATCGTATTTCTCATCAGTACCACTTACTTCAAGCACAAATCGGTGTCCTTTACAATAGTATATTAGACTGTTCGTCATCAGTGCCATTACATCACGTCTGTGAGCTTAAAAAGTCACATAAATCTGCTCTTGTTGCGTTCGGGAGCTTTGTTGACTCATTCGCTGCCTTTAAAAAAGTACGAAGGTAATGAAAAGCGGGCATTGGTTGCAGTGGAAGACTTTGAAGAATTACATTTAACACATGTGGTGCGAATAAATGTATTAGTCGGTCGTTTTTCAGAAACCAGCGTTTCGTTCGGGCACATAGAGAGACTCCTAAAGCACGAAAAGTAGGCTAGTCCCGCCCTAAGACGCACACCATTGGTCCGTGAGACACAGAGTGAGCAATATCTGATCGTCTATTGGACGGTCTAGCCGCTCGTCATGACGTTCCCTGGGCTCCGGGACTATATAAGGCGTGGAAGGGCAGCTAAGAACGAGGCTCTGCAGACGAGCGGAAAGTTGGCTGGTGTGCAGTAAGAGCGAGTAGTTTAAAAAGAAAAGAAGGCGAACAAAAACATTATTAACTTCATCACGTCTTAACACTGGTCCACCGACCTCCCCTAAATTATATACAACTTTAATTTCGGGCGGGGTTTGTGCCCTTTTTTGAGGGGGTGTGTCTCCTTATTGTTTTTGACGCTGCCTAGCCAGTGTGCTAAGTGAGTGACGGTTGCTAAGGCGAGGAGCTGCCAGGGCGACAGTTGCTAGACCGAGTAAGGCTGTTGTTTTTTGTTTTTGTTTCTTGTTATTTTTTTTGTTTCTTCGCATGTCGCGTGGAAAACAGCTGTGTAGCTTTTAGAAAATGGACGAGTCTGTTTGCGCTGACAAAGTCCTGAGTAATTAAATTTTACTATTTTGGCTTTTTTTTATTTTAGTGCCCCCCTCAGTCCACTCTGTCCGTGTGCTCATGACTTATTCATAAGCGGAGGCGGGGTTATGCAAAAATATCGGCGACCCGGAGGCGGAGTCACGCTCAGGAAAGGTGGGTCCATGCTTTCAGTCGTAAACTGGACGTTTACTTTCTTTTCTGACACTTGCGTCTGCCCTGCCACATGATCTTGATCCTGAAAGTTAGTATATGTAGGGCTGCAGGATGTATTATTCAAATAAGCCTCTAACCAATCAATGTTTCCGACCGGGTGACCAGTCACAGTTCCAGGTGAGTTGCTGGGTTTTCTGATGAACCGAGGTCTTCATGTAAGCCAAAGAGATTTTGTGACATCACAAAAACTATGATTTGAAAACGAGCTTTTTTTTTTTTTTTTTACTTTGTTTCCGTGTATGGACTACATGGGTGGGAGAAGTAAACGTACCATTTGAAACAATAATTTAAACTTTTTAACTATGGTAATAAAGTAATAAAATGGGCCCTTTAACAGCTTGAAGGATTACACAATTGCAATATGTAGCAGTAGTTCACAATACTCTTATTTTGTCTGCTTCGTGCAGTTAGAAGGAGCAGCCTGGGGTTGTCTTGGGTCAAAAATGTAATTGTAGGCCAGCTAAGTGTCACTTAAGCCACAGGACTGTGTGGTGGACTAAAGATGTCACTGTATTCTAAAGTCTTTGTTTTCTGCCTCATTAATATTCTCTTCTCCTTCAGGTCAATGTCTGAACCTTCGTCAGTAGACACCACTGCACTCACTGGAAGATGATAGAGATGTCTGTTGATAAAGAGACTGTCTTGCCCAATGAGAGGCCAGGGGTGGCCTCCTTACCCCCACCACCCCAACAGCACCCTCAGCTTTTTGATAAATGCACAGAAAACCCTCAGCAGCCCTTAGAGACAAAGGATGATGAGACCCATAACCTTGGTAAGCGAGGAACTGGGGACCATGTGAACAACAGAGCCATCGGTCCTGGTCAGGCCATTCTCAAGTCATCAATTCAGAGCCATAATGGCATCCAGCAGGCCAAGCCACAGCCAAGGCTCAGCAAGCGCCGCAGCACAATGAGCAGCGGCTTCAAACACCCCATGTTTGGCAAGCGCCGTCGCCGTGCCAACTCAGAGAGTGAATCTGTCCTGCCCACCAACTTTCTTCTGGGTGGGAACATCTTCGACCCGCTGAACCTCAACAGTTTACTGGATGAAGAGGTGAACCGGGCTCTAAACGCAGAGACGCCCAAATCTTCCCCCCTTCCGGCCAAGAGCAGGGATCCCGTCGAAATCCTTATTCCGAGAGACATCACCGACCCCCTGAACCTAAACTGCTGCGAGACTGGAGACGGAGGGCTTCTTTTAACTCCCCTGAAGAGTGGTGGAGGTGGTAGGAGGAGGCATCGCAACAGACATCATGGTGGAGCAACAGGATTAGGGGGGAATGGGAGAGGAACAGAAGGCACAATGGCCCAACTTGACCTTTCTGAGTCTGAAAAAAGTAGAACGCGTTCGGCCTCACAGACGGAATTACAGGTAGCATCTTCTGAGCTTCATTCAGACTGTTTGGTATTCGAGGCTCCAGGGGAGGAGGCTTCCGAGTCAAACTCCATTCCGGCCCAGGAAGCACAGAGCCAGAGTTGTCCAAGCTCCACGGCTGGACAAGAAAAGGATGAAAAGCCACCTGTGTTGGAAAATCCTACATCTTCTATAACTACCGCACCCACCATGCATCGGCAACGCAAGCGCAAACGCACCAGCAGCAAGTCTGAGAACTCTGGTGCTCCTTTCTTGGAAAAGAATAAAACTCAACGTTCGACTTGCAGTTCTCGAAAACAACCTCAGCCTGGCCATATCCAAGGGACTGGTCTTCAGGCCCAACAGCAGCATCCAAACAACAGGAGGCATCAGAAGAACCAACAGAAACCCAACCAGCAACATCAGAAAAAGCACCACCACCAGCAGCAGAAGAAAAAGTTCCAGTATGGCAATTATGACCAATACTATGGTTATAGGAACCCAGGTTCTACAGAAGATCCTCGTTTGCACACACTCAGGCCAGAGTGGTTCCTAGGGAAAGAAGTTCTGGACCTGGGCTGCAACACAGGTCGCCTCACTTTGGCCATTGCCAAAAACTGGCAGCCTTCACGAATTGTAGGTCTGGACATAGACGGGGCGCTGATCCACGCTGCTAGGCAGAACATCCGCTACTACCTATCAGAGATACACGTTCTGAAGGCCCGTGCCACAAGGGAGGACAAAAGGAGTGTGAAAATGGAGACGGGAGAAGAAGGTAAGGAGAGGGAGCAGGATGGTGAGCATGTGGAGAAGATGGATGGCGAACTGGCTGAAAAGGAAAGAAATGAAAGTGAAGTGCCCATTCAGAACACAGACAAGTCGGGAGTCTCCCTGAAGGAGGAGAGGAAGAGGGAGGAGCATGGAGTCTATGAGGGTGAGGAAATGGAAAAGTCAAAGGTTGTGGAGGAGGTGGTCCAAGAGGCTGGAGAGGAAAAATACGAGATCACTATGGAAGACAGGTCGGGTGAGGAGGTTGCTGAAGAAGCAGAACGAGAGGTTACTCCGAACAGGCCCAAAAAAAAAGATGTTTTTTTCACCTCCAACGAAAACCATGTATTCCCAGTTTCACTCCGCATCTCCAGAGGACCAATAGCTGCTCCTCCGCTCCCTGACACACACACAACGGCTCTGCCGCCTGGGGACTTCCCTGCCAACGTCACCTTCGTCAAGGTGAGTGGGGAAGTGTTACATTACACTTGTCTCAGAGCTTAAAGCGATATTTTGACCATAAGACTAATATAGCTAACAATTAACGGAAACTCAAACCTACACACGCTCCTCAATGCTAATGTACTTCAGTACATGTTTTTAGGTGACAGTGAGTTAGGGCTGCACCATATATCGTCACTTAATTTATCTCGATATTTGTCTCTAATGTTTATTTCGCAAAAGGCTGTGATTTGCAAATGAGTCTCTAGCCAATCAGTGTTTCTGACAGGGTGACCAGTCCCAGCTCCAGGTGAGTTACTACGTTTCTGACGAATCGAAGTTTTCATATAATCAAACAAAATCTTGTTTTAACCGTTAAAGGTGTTGGCAAATCAGTGCATCGATGGGTGGGGCTAAGCTGCTGAAGTCAAAATAAAGAAATCTATTTAAATCAGTTGGTTTTGTGATATCACAGAAACTGTGATTGTGAAATGTGTATCTTTTGTAGCTTTCTGACTCTGTATGACTCACTTATCTGTAACCATGGCCTGCAGTACATTAGCTTAACTAAAAACTTTTTGTTTATGCAATTTTATTTTTATCTATTCATTTCTTGGCTGAACTTTTGAATTAGAACCAAAATTCTTGAGAAAATGAGAGAATGCATAAACATAATGTGACGGTTCTTCACTGAAATAAGGGTTATAGTAACCTTTACATACAAGTTAAAAATATCCATCCAGTGAAAGGTTGTTAGGGAACCACACATCGTTCTTTTAGTGTCGTGTAAAGAACCATTTCTTTTCTTGCATGTTTATTCTTGTTCTTGGGCCATTCTGGCTTCATCAGCCAATTAATTCTTAGTGCTAGAAGTTTTGTTTTTTATCTTTAACCTTGATGCTACAAGGCTAATGTAGTTAACAAGTAATGAAAGCTTATAGCCCACTGATCAGCGTCAAAAACCTCAACCTCTCCGCATAGGTTTTTCAAGTCGCTATCCTGTTCACCAGCGTCTTGAATTTTCCGTTCCACCTTAAATGTTGCGTGTCACTGCTGCACCATTGAAGGTGGAACGGAGAAATCAGGAAAAGAAGCTGGTGAATATTAAGTTTTAATGATTTTTAATAGACTTGGTGGTGTGGTTTCTACCACTATATGACTCAGAATTATCTAGAATCAGACATGAACATAGTGTGTGGTAGGCAGGCTATCCTGAAGGGTCACTCCTTCTAAACCTGCTGTCCAGATAAGTGTAGCCTGTCGAGCAGCAGGGCATGTTTCTGTTCTCAGTTTTGATTACTTCCTGTTGTTATTAAGGGCAGGATTAGAAAATAAATGCGCATATATATGCTAAATAAATGCATATATATGTGTATAGGCTATTATGTATGGGATGCTATTATATTATTTATATATATGTGTGTGTGTGTGTGTGTGTGTGTGTGTGTATATATATAAAAAAAAAAAATACAGTACTGTGCAAATGTCTTAGGCACCTGGGAAAATTATACTTAAAACCTGTTTACTATTGGACAGTAATGTTAAAACATTTATATTACAATAAATACAATTAACATTATTACAGGATAGAGTGGTTTTATGCATGGCAAAGTGTTCTCCTAACCATTTCCAGACCTTTTTTCATGGAAGTCCAGTAATCATTTTAGCTACAATCAAATACCTGGTTTGCCTAATTTTACTTCATTAGATTAAATCAGGTGCTGCTTATGGAATTATAAATCCACATAATGACTGGAGGCAATTAGCAGAAATCTGAAACCAAACCTGTGTTCTTCTAACCAGCTCACAAAATATCAACTCCTTTTTAGAAAAAAGGAAATCTTGATACTTTTTTACTGCTTTCTTGTTCGTTTGAGTTTATTCTAATGTTCACTTGTGTTTTGGTGGCAGAAAGAAACCCACTGCTGATATAAACAGATTCAAATAATTTTCAATATATATGTCTGTATGTATGTATACATGTGTGTGTGTGTACACATCCACATATATATATAATTACACACACACACACGTGTGTATATATATGTATATATGTGTGTGTGTGTGTGTGTATGTATGTGTGTGTGTATATATATATATATATATATTTTTTTTTTTTTTTTTTTTTTCCACGTTACATATTCCCGACGCTGTTTGTGTGTAGGGGTCGGGCCCATCCTCTGCTGCATGTCCTGTTTTTGAAGATAAGGCTGTAATCTTGTGTTGATTAGGATTTAGTTTAAGCTGTTATAGTTTGTGTGTGTTTGGGTGTGACTTCTGCTGTGGAATTCCCTCAGCTGTGCCGCAGGTTGTGTGGAAACTGGGTGTGGCAGAGAGGTTTGTGTATCTGGTTAGAAAAGGAAGTGTCACCACCTCACTGTCCATGCTGTTCTTCTTACACCCCCCCCAACACACACACACACACACTTTTCGCTGTTCTACTTAACCCCACACACACACCCCTCACTGTCCACACAGTTCTCCTTACCACGCACTTCATTACCATTGTGTGTGTGTCAGGGGCGGTAAATTATACATTGAATTATACAGGTTTAAGTGGTTTTGTATACAAAATATTACGAGTCTGCAAAATTACAGTACTGTGCAAAAATCTTGACCCCTACCCTCTTCATGTTTTGCTACCAAAGATCCAGAGTTTCTTGCTTTTTTTAATGTGGTCTTAAACAGTTCTCAGGCTTCCTGAAGGACTTTCAAAGACTCTCATTTACAGTCCAGTCCCTGAACCTGACCAGGTTCAGAGGAAGCCACACAGTGACCTACGTATAAATCATTCAAGCAGAACAAAGCATATTTAACTTAAGGCCTGAACCAGTGAAGAAACCGGTGCAGATGATTCCAGATGATCAGGTGGTGATTAGTATACTGGTGGTGCTGAATGGTTGGAACTTCTTTATCTAGGCACCATGTACCTTGAAGCGCTTTGCAGCCTGTCACGGTGAAACATTTGTTCCCATTTCTTTCATTTAATTTACTCACTATGCCAAAGATGACAGATTCAAAGACAGAAAATAGTGTTTTTGCTCCAACAAGATAATTCAAAGCAAAATGTTAAGAAATCAGGGGGTTCAAGGCTTTTGCACAGTACTGTGGTTTGTCTTGTTTGTGTTTTGCAATGCTGACCTCTCTGTGTGTTTTAGGGTAATTATGTGTTGGAGAATGATGTGCTGCTCCAGACTCAGCGCGAGGAGTTTGATGTTATTCTGTGTCTCAGTGTGACTAAGTGGGTGCACCTGAACTGGGGCGACACTGGACTGAAGCGCTTCTTTCAACGTGTTTATCGCCACCTCCGCCCTGGCGGCTTTTTCATACTCGAACCGCAGCCATGGCACTCTTACAGCAAGCGGAAAAAACTCACGGTACACACACACACACACACACACACACACACTCACTCACACTGGCCAGAAGGTACATTAAGGGACCGTCATGGTAACGCTGAATTTTCCTTAGCTTCATGGGATTGTGTGCTGTTATAAGGTCCTCAGAGTGACAGAAATATTGGGTTTTTTTCATTGACCCTCACAAGACTGTTTTTCCTAAAAAAAAAAATTAACATAAGTAAATAAACATGTATGTCCTAACAAATATTAGTAATGCTGTTTGTTTGTTTGTTTTTCTGCAGGATACCATCTTCAAGAACTATTACAGTATCCGCTTCAAACCGGAGCACTTTTCCTCCTATCTGACCACTGAGGTCGGCTTCTCCAGTTATGAGCTCATTGGGACACCCAAGAATTTATCCAGAGGTCAGCAGATCTGCTCTAATGTCCGTGCAAAAGTCTGTGTAAAAGTCTTGAGCCACCCTCATTTCTTTATATTTTGCTTTGAATCACCTTGTTGGTACAAAAATACTATTTTCTGCCTGTCAAACTCTTATATTTGTCATACTGAGTAGATTAAATGAAAGAATTGGGAACAAATATTTTACTGCGACAGGCTGCAAATGGCCTTAGGATACAAGGAGCCTAGATAAAGATGTTCAAACTATTAAGCACCATCAGTATACTGATCACCGCCTGATCATCTAGAATCATCTGCACCTGTTTCAATGGTTCAGGACTTCAGTTATGTCTTTGTTCTGTTTAAATGATTCATACGTAGGTCACTGTATGGCTTAAACACAACATTCTTCTGAAACTGGTCAGGTTCAAGGATTTGACTGAAAATGAGTCTTTGAAAGTCCTTCAGGAAGCCTGGAGAACTGTTCAAGACTTCATTAAAACACAAGAAAATCTGGTGATTTTTAAGCACATTATGAAGAAATGAGCTCAAACTCAGTATGTACAGTATAGATATGTTCATCAGAATTAAGAAAGTGTCCTGCCTATAAATATCTATTCTTTACTGTTACACTGTAGGTATTAGTGTTATTTGACTCTATTCTTTGTTTATAAATGCAGGTTTTCAAAGGCCAATCTACTTGTTTCATAAAGGCCCTGCTCTGCTAAAGTGACCACCTTGAAAGAAGGCTGTTTTTTCTTTAGAAGTCAGCCCTGACTCATCTGGCGCCATACCATCTCAACATCCTTCTGTGGGTCTGAGATCAGGATCAAGGCTGCATTTGGAGGTTTTAGAACTCTCTTTTAAGACTAACTGAAGATGCTGAATAGCATTTGGGACAAATCTGAGAGACTGTTACCTATGGTTACAGTTTGATGGGTGAACATAGAAAAAGATTTGAGCCTTTAAACTGTCCTATTGATTTTTTTTTTTTTTTTGCCCCCCTTCTTGCGCACCAGGTGCGTGTTTTGGATGGTCCGTGTTGAATTTGTTTGCTGTTTCAGACCTTTGTTGGTTTCTGGTTCAGGCTGGTGAAGTTTTCTTATCCTTTTTATGGTCATTTTTTTCCAGTCGATGTTTCTTTTACTCTCATTTCCAAAACCAAAGCTCTGTTGCCGACTTGGGTTTAGTGTAGCAGAACTGAACCAAGAAGACCATTTGCTTTTACGGAGCTCCAGCTGTAGCCACTCATCCCTCGGTCAGTAAAACCTCCCACTGCTTTCTGTCACTGGGGAAACTGGTAGGGGTTTAAATGTCTTTAGTCTCAACACTTCAGGACATTAAATGGTCCATCAGAGTCTCAAATTTCAGTTTGATTGGATTGTTTTTTTATCTTAATTTAGATTCAAATACACATTTATTGAATTATTTTTCATTTTACGTTTGACATTCCAAAATCAGTGCAGTCATTTTTTTTTACACCTCTCGTGTCCCCCCCCCAAACGCTGGAGCACCAACCTGCAGCTAAAATGTTGGCCCTGCCCCCTTAATTAATGCTCAAGCCAATCAGGAGCTTCTGAAAGCGTTCATTATCCAGAGAAGGTGCTGGAACCAGACTTCTCAGGAAGGTGGATCTCCAGGATCTGGGATGGAGACCATTGATCATACCAGTTTGTGTGGTTCTGTAAGAATGCTGGTCTGATCAGTGCCGCATTGTTCAGAACCTGCCCAGCAGTGAAAGTATCCCCTAGAACATGTTATTGTGCCTTTAAAACTAATATTTAAATTACCTGTATTGTGATTGGCTGCCCTGCATTGTTTACAAAGCAGTCTGCCCAAAAGACTCCTGAATAACTGGCGGGTGAGTGGTTGGGGGCAAACTGCTGGAGTAGATGTGTGTGTTGGTTTTTGTGATCTTGCATAAACACTTTATTCGAAACAGCTCATCTCCGTTTAAATATCTGGACTGGGGGAGGAGTGGGACAGTACTTATTAAAATAAGTGTTTTTCTGTGATGTACCCTTTAACACCCAGTGTTTTGGCCATAATCCCACAGAGGAGACAAAACAACTGGAAGGTGGAGAAAGTTGCATTAATTTGAGTTTAAAGGCAAAAAACAATCAATAAATGGTAAAATTTCTGTAACAAAATGGTGCAACAGATCAGCATTCTTGCTCTAAATCAGGGGTGTCAAACTCCAGTCCTGGAGGGCCGGTGTCCAGCACAGTTTGATGGTTCTCCTCCTCAAACACATTCACTAAACCTGGCGAGGTGAACCAGGTGTTTCTGAGCAGGGAAATCACCAAAACATGCTGGACCACAGCCCTCCAAGACTGGAGTTTGACACCAGTCGACTCCAGTCTAAATGAATTGATGTGTGCATTACTCCTCCCCCATTTGTTCCCTGAGAAAAGGCAAAAGCATTTTTTTTTCCTCAACCATTGGCTCCGCCCACACAGTATGATTGGTTGAAAAGTGTTCCAGCCTGGTTGTTCTGTCTGGTAACGGCACCTTTTTTTCCAATTTTTTTACCACATCCGTGCTCTTCCTCTGATCACTGGTTGATGAGCAACAGTAGTAACTTTCCTCAAAGCTGCCAGACTACTGTTTTGGGTGGAAGAATTAAAAATCTTAAATATTTTTAAAATAATAAATAAACGTAAAGCGACAAAACCCTCAACCTGGTTATCACTATGTGTTTCAAATCAGCAACAACTTTTGCCAGAAAAAGTATTTTCACAGATATTACTGCTTAGTAACCAGTAAAGGTCTTGGTTTTTGTTTAGTAAATTGACCATTCTGTAATACGTGAACACACCACAGCACAGGGTCCTGGCTGATAGTAACCAGTAGAAGTCTAGTGACCGATCAAGGTCCTGGTCGTTGCTTAGTAATGAGTGGCTGTTACTGAACAACCAATATGAAATGTGAACCTTGTGAACCTTGTTACTTAACAACTGGTGCTTGGAGAAACACTACAGGTTTGATGGAACAATGTTAGTAGAATTCTTTTCAACCAGTCACAGTAGTGGGAGGCGGAACTTATTGTAGCATGTCCTTTACAGGCAGCAGGGAGCCAGTGAGTTTCTGTTTGCATGAAGGTTGAAGAACAGCTTTTTCTTCAAGTTTTTGCTTTAAGTTGTTAAGATGAACATTCTGACGGAAGTGGAGCGAAATATTAATGTTAAGTTTTCCCAGACTGAGTGTTTAAACGAGGTATTAAATCCTTTCTGAAGCAGCTGAATGTTAAATGTGTTAAAATTATAATTATTACTAACTAATTGGATAATAAACATTTTTGTTGTTTACATTATTTACTGTCATCACTTCTCAAGTTTGTTTCAGTACTTTGTTTCTTTGTTGACAACATAAATAGAGCTTTAAATAAACCACAGACGTAATGAAGTATCAAAGTTCTGATGGAAAATATGCTTCCCCATGTCAGTGGTTCTCACACTCTCACAGGTCTTATGTTTATGGCCCTAAAGCAGAGGGAAGTTTCTGAAGATTATAAAATGACATTTTACTGCATAATTACACTCGGTATCCAAAACAACCAAAAGAAAAGTGTGTAAAATGTTGATATTTCTTATAAAACAGCTCAAATAGGCCCAAAGAACACCGCTGTAGTGGACCACCTCAACCACCCAGAGAGAGAGGACAGTTATACTAATTTACGGGGGAGAGGGAGGACCACCCAGGGGGAGAGAGGACAGTTATTAGTGGTGTGCAATACTACAAGACTTGGTATCGATTCGATACCAAGAAAAATAAAGGGCCAGTATCGCCCATATCGATATTGATACTTTTTAATGATTAAGGTGGATGCATCATCAAATTGCTAAACCTGAACGAATTTGCATGACCTTTAAGTGTTTTTGTGATCGTTACTTTGGCTTATTAATGAGTTAAAATCCAGGAAAAAGTTATAAATAGAAAATATTTTATAATCATAAAAGTAACAGAACAATAAAACATTTTTTCTTAAACTACAATACAAAAATAAAACAAAATTTCTCCCCTTCCGTGAACTTTCAGGCTTTGAAAAAATTAATTAAAAAAAATTGTGAAAATACAATAAAGTGCAAATAGACAGATTAGACAGCTCGCTGTTAATCTGTCTAGTTTTTACAAATTAGACAGCTCGCTGTTGTTTCATTTACGGGCTGAAAATATAGCCAAGCGTCGCTCCTCTTCCTCACTGCCTTTCCTCCGCTCCGTGTGTGTGTGCACTAAAGTATCGATCTCATTACACTGGTATCGATCAATATAAATACCAATGTTGGTATCGATATGATCAATATTTGGATCGATCCGCCCGCCACTAACAGTTATACTGCGTGATGGGGAGGAGGAGGACCACCCTACCCACCCAGAAAGAGAGGACAGTAATACTGATTGATGGGGAGAGGGAGGACAGTAAGTCCACCTGGAGACTAGTCTCCTATTTTTCTCAAGCACAATGGGCCAAGAGAGTTTCTGTTCCAAGAGAGTCACTCGTCCTGCGACAGTGATGTAACCCAAATTTTGGTGTACGTCGAAACACCCTAGCCTAAGTCATTAACCTGTCCTAACACAGTTGTAAAATCATAATCTAGATCATAAACACAACTAAGCCACAGAAAAAGGAAAAGGACATAAGTATACGGTACTTTTATTTTAAGTCTAAAATGGCGTAGGTGAGCGTTCTGGGGGGCGCCAACTCTCACTCATACTTATTTACTGCGTATTCTAAGTATGCCTCCGCTGCACGCAACCAAATTAGTTCGCCCTCGTAGCCCGTAAGCATGATGCTAACGGCATACGCCGAAACGTTCACGTCTCAATTTAAAAAAAGATTTTATGGGTATGAAATGTCGTATGTCGAGACCGCTGTAACCCGAGTCCCCCCTATACAGTACGGTGCAAAGGTTCTGAGCGCCAAATGCACTCCTCCGAAACTGGTCATTTTCAGGAACCTGACTGAAAATGAGTCTTTGAAAGTCCTTCAAGAAGCCAGGAAAACTGTTCCTCAAGACTAAATTAAAAATACATGAAAGTCTGGTTCTTCGGAAGCAAAATATGAATAAAGGGGGGCTCACGCCTGTGGCAAAATACTGTATTTTCTTTTGTTTATGTAGCATCTGATTTACAGAAGTCTGGGCGCCAGTAGCAAGAAAAACTTCCTCAGAACAGGAGGAAAAAACCCCGAGAGGAACCAAAACTTGAAAGGGGAACTCATCCTCCACTGGTCAAGCAAAACTACAAAACAACACCAAAAGGAGCTTCGAGAAAAACAGACCTACTGATGCTGTTGATGTTTTGTTGAGTCGATGCCACTATGGTTCCAGGTGTTGGCTAAGACGATGTTAATTGCTGTTGTACTTCTGATCGTTGCTAGGGGGTGCTAAGTAGCTGCTGTAGTATTTCATGTGGTTGCTGGAGTGCTTTTAACCAGTCAAGACATCTCCGATTTTCGCTAGTGTATTGCAAGGTGCTTGCAAAGGGTATTCCAGGTAGTTACTAATAGTGTTGCTGCAGAGTTGTTACAATATCTCTCATGGCTGATAAAGACATGGTGGGATGAGTTTGGTGTTGAAGAACTTAACTGGCCCACACAGAACCCTGACCTTAACCCCATCCAACACATTTGGGATGAACTGGAACATAGATTGTGAGCCAGGCCTTCTCGTTCAGCATCAGTGCCTGGCCTCTTCAGAATAAATGGGCACTAATTCCTCACAGAAACACTCCTAAATATTGTGGAAAGTCTTCCAAGAAGAGTGCAAGCTGTTATAGCTGCAAAGGGTGGGGACAGCTCCTTATTGAAGTCTATGGAATTGAATGCAATGTCATTAAAGTCCCTGTTGGTGTAATGACCAGGCGTCCTAATGCTTTTGTATATATAGTTTGTTTACAGCTGGGAGACAAACATTACTTATCAATTGGATACAGTTTTTCGTAGGTGTGGGTTTGGTAGGTGTGGAGAACTTCAAGGCCGTGTTTGGGAACCACTGCTCTGAATGTAGTTTAGTCACTTTTTATTCTGTAAAGCTCCAATATTCAAAATGGCCACATGGTGTCACTGTTTCATTCCGAAAGAGAGCTTTAGTACGGCGAGTCAGACTGAATAGTTTTCAATGGAAGTGCAGCTGAAACTTAAGGATATGGAGATTTTGAGAAAGAGCAGCTGCAAACTAGTCGAGAGAAGAAGACAAAACTGAATTGAACTTCAGGGCAGGGAATTTAAGAAGAGCTGGCGAACGAGAAGCTATCTTCAGCTCCATCACAAAAACTCCTTCCATCCAGCCCTGCATTTCTTTGGGTAAGATGTTTATACATTAGTGTTACTGTCCATTACTTGCATTATTAGAATGATCTTGTGGTTAATTTATGTTAACTAGGCTGATATTAAAAGTGCAGATTTGCTTCAGTCTTCATCCTATGTGAACTCTACTTTTACAGCCTCTGCTCTAAACTCCTGGAGAGGCTTCAGGCCTGCACTGTGGCACACACACACACACACACACACACACGATGAGCACCACATTCTTACTTCTCTCTGGCCGTCAGCTGGATGTAATGGGTGAAATAATTGTGAAATTAAAATAATTTATTGTAATAAAAATAACTTACTGAACAGAACTGTACCAAATAAAACCAAACCAAACAGAACTATACTGAACAGAACCAAACAGAGCAAAACGTGAACAGAAACAAAACAAAACGCAACCAAACCAAACAGAATCAAACGGACCAGAACCAAGCCTAACAGAACCGAACCGAACCAGACGTAATAAATTAGAACAGAATGGAACCTAAACATTACAGAACCAAAACTGAACAGAATAAAACCACAACAAAACCAAACTGAACAGAACCAAACCACACAGAACCAGGAAAAAACAGAACCAAACTGAACAGAACTGAAACAGAATAGAGCAAGACAGAATGAAACCAACTAGAACCAAACTAAACAGAACCAAATCTGAGAAGAAGAACCAAGAGAAATAGAAAAGAACTAAACCAAACACAATAAAATGAACAGAACTAAACTGAACATTACCAAAATAACACAGAACCAAACCGAACAGAACTAAAACAAAACAGAATCAATCAGCTAGAACCAACCAAGCAGAACCAAAACTGAGAAGAACCAAGAGAAACAAAACAGAACTAAACAGAAACAAACCAAACAGGACAAAAAGAAACTCAGAAACAAACCAAACAGAACATACAGAAGCAAAACACTCAGAACCAAACCAAATAGTACAAAACATCACAAAACCAAAACATAATAGAACCAAAAACTAACTGAATAGTTATATTACAGGTGATGAACTAGCTCCTCCTCTCACACTCAGAGCTGTTTAATCTCTTAAGGGTTTGGTCAGGATGTGTGTGTTTAACACACATTTAACAGGGCAGCCTCAGCACACAGCTGTGTGAACACACCTCAGAATCTCACTCAGGGGACGTTCTTCACGATCTCTGTGTCCTGCCGGCTTTGTTTGGTCTGTCTGGTGGTCACTGTATGGGGTCTTTTTTTGCCTCCTCTGTGACCTCCGTCCTCTGGCAGCTGCTCTGCAGGGCAGGTTTTGCAGAGTCTGCAGTAAAGTTGGAGTTAAGGTGAGGTGCTGATGTCTGGGACAACATTAAAGCGCCCATATCCTCCTCTTTTCTCCTTTAATTTTCCCTGAGCTCCATTTTTTCACGCTTTTGTGGTTTTATGTATTAATAATACATAATTCATTTCAAGATGAACATTTTCCAAACTCTCTTCATCCCTCATGATTAAACAGAGTTTCTGTTGCTCAGCCTACTGGTGTATGCAAATGAGCTCTGTTCTGACTGGCTGCCCTGTGGTGATACGGAGTGAATGGGGAGGGCATGAAGGGGTGAAATTGATCTACTGTAATGTTTAGGCAGGCGTGATGGGGCTGATCTGTGTAGATATACAGGACTGCAGATGATTCCAGATGATCAGTATACTGGTGGTGCTGAATTCTGAGTGGTTGAAACGCCTTTATCTAGGCGCCTTTTATCTTTAGGCACTTTGCAGTCTGTCACAGTAAAACATTTGTTCCCCTTTCTTTCATTTAATCTACACTAACAAGTTGATTCA
The DNA here is from genome assembly GCA_037577275.1 of Bryconaethiops microstoma. NCBI lineage: Eukaryota > Metazoa > Chordata > Actinopteri > Characiformes > Alestidae > Bryconaethiops > Bryconaethiops microstoma. Next base: position 19,283 of record JBBJLS010079418.1, read on the forward strand.
GAGCAAAATGTAAAGAAATGAGGGAGGCCTAAGACTTCTGCACAGCACTGTCTCTATTACTAGATTCTGTTCCCAGTGGTGGTGAATGGAATCCGACAGATAAAAATATAGATATACACACACACACAAACTCTCACACACTGTTCTGTGTGTGTTCAAACTGAGGTGTTTGCCAGGTATGGAGTGAACTGAGCTGTAAAGTTCAGTAAGGTCACAGGATTTTGAGTGTGTGTGTGTGTGTGTGTGTGTTGGTATTGTTATTATATTATTGAAGCAAAAGTGGAAAAAACAACCCGAACAGAAGAACAAAAAGGTGGCAAGTGAAAAAAGTAACTTTACCTAGTTCTCACTAGACCGAGGTTTGTGCCGAGGTGCATTTTTTTCTATTGTTTTCAATAGAATATGCTCTGATGCCTCACTTTTTGATATCAGTCAAAAAAACCCACATTAATACGAGTTGCTGGTTTGTTGTGGGTTGTGTTTGTGGGAAGATCAATGCAGGAACCACTTTCAAATGTAAACGCTCAGTCAAAAACTGCTGCTCTTTCACAAAAACGAGCAAAAAACAAGAGTTTTTATCAAACCAGCCACTGTTCTACATCTTTATAACTGTGAATTTGAGCTGACAGCAAGTTTCTCCTCTGTTTTGTTTCAAATTGACAGGACAGACTGGAGCCCACATTACTGACGAGCCTTCATTTTCACACAGTGGTCTGATGGGGATCAGTAGAACTTCTTAGTACATCCAGTGTCTATCAGATTGGAACCTGAAGTGTGTTAGAATCTGTTCTTCTCTTTCAGGACTCTCCGCTATAAAGATCTAAAACTACTTGTACACAGTAGTATTGTACGTTTTGCCTCTACTGATCAAATTACACAATTTGTTGATTTTTGAAGTACTTTTGAAGAGCATTTGTGTGGATTATTTATTTGCTGAAATGAAAAAAACTGCAAAACATTCATGAAGGACAAGAAAGTTTAGTGTGTACTTGAGTGTCTGCTTGAATCTGGACTGTGAAATTAAATAGTGCTTCTTAATGTGGTTTTACAGGGTCTTTACTGTTTACTTTCCTGCTAAAAACATGTGATTTTACCGTAAACCACGGATCAACATTCCACCGTCTCATTTTATAAAATGATCCAGTTATGAGATATTTTATTACATCCTTCATCTGATTCATAGGTATGAGCTGTTAAGATAAACTCATTTTGACTTCCTTAGTATTTACCCCTAAACCGTTGCACATTACTTTGGAGTTTACCTTGACCAGTTAATAGCTAGAACCTGTTGGGCATTTCAGTATATTTTAGTTTAAGTGCCTGGTAACCCACTGTCATCTTACTCAAAATTATAACCCAGTCCTTCAGGGTTTGTATTTCATATTCAGCCATTTAATACCTGGACCTTAAGGGACTGAAATAAAAAGTGTTACCAGTATTTATGGTGTATAGAGCTGCAGTGAGCTTTAGTTATTGCCTGTGAAGGGTTAAATCCACCAGAGAAGAGATTAGAATGCCCTCGCTGCGTTTTATAGGCTAAGGCCATAGCAGATTACCAGTGTAATGATCTGAAAAGGGTGCATGATGTATACCCACTTATGGTGTCCCTGGCCAGGGCTTCATCTACAATATAATAACAGACATATACAAGGCAGTAATACGCCATCGCTGTGACCATTGCAGCATGGTAATATGACCATCTGTCCTTGACATTCAAACAGTCTGTACTGGCCACTTTCCTATATGGCCTGAACACTAACTGAATACAGACAGTAAACCGTCATTACTGTGACATTTTTGCGTCTCGTAAAACAGATACAATACATAATGTGTTATTTATGTATGGGTACAGTTACACAACTGCTTTCCATTTTTTTTTATCTTATTTAATGCATTTACATAAGACATATTCCAATTCTATGACTGGCCGAGTTAGGCAGTTGTTGTGAAACAGTGAGAACATAAAAGGCTTATATCCTATTTTTCTTTGTAATAAGGACATTTTCAGAAAATGTAAGAAAATGTTCAAATACTTTCGGTAAGTTGGTATTTGAGTCTATATGTACTATTCAGAATCTTTGTCTGTTTTATATAAGTCACAAAATTCACAGCCAAAACTTTTGCTTTAAAAAGGACGGTGATTGTTAATTTATGGTTAAAAAAATAAGTTAAATTAAATTGGTTCTATGGCCGTGAAAAACGCAGGTGAAGACGCATCTGAGATGCATTTGGAACAGATATAAATCTAATCACTTGCTAATGGCCTAAGATGCATTGAGCTTCGTGGCGATTGGTTGTTGTATACAGTGCATTTGGAAAGTATTCTATCCCAATCACTCAGAGTGGACAGGCGGGCAGATCTAGGAAGAGTCGTGGTCGGTCCAAACTTCTTCCATTTTCGGATGATGGAGGCCACTGTGCTCATTGGGACCTTCAATGCTGCAGCATTGATTCTGTAACCTTCTCCAGGTCTATGCCTCGATACCATCCTGTCTCGGAGGTCTACAGACAATTCCTTGGACTTCATGGCTTGGTTTGTGCTCTGACATGCACGGTCAACTATGGGACCTTTTATAGAAAAGTGTGTGCTGTTCCAAATCATGACCAATCAACTGAATTTACCACAGGTGGACTGCAGTCAAGTTGTAGAAACGTCTGAAGGACGATCAGTGGAAACAGGATGCACCTGAGCTCACTTGCGAGGGTCAGGGCAAATGCCGTGAATACTTGGGTAAATGTTTTATTTTTGTTTTTAATTTGTAATAAATTTGCGAAAGTTTCAAACGAACTTTTTTCGCTTTATCATTACGGGGTATTGTGCGTAGAACGTTGAGGTAAAAGATGAACTTAATCTATTTGGGAATAAGGCTGTAACATAGGATATCGTGGAAAAAGTGGAGCGCTGTGAATACTTTCCGGACGCACTGTACAAGCTGATTTGCGTATTACAGGTAATTTAGTAACCGGATTGCAGTCTTGCTGACTGAAACGCATCTCGTTACCAAGTGTAAACGCATGTGGCTAAAATCTGATCATGATATAATCCAGATACTAGTCACTTGAAGTAACCAGGCATAAACTGGGTAAACAAACTGTACCTCTATTCATGAAGTCACTGAACAGTAGAGATGCCTGAAATCAGGAGCACCTTAAATGACCAAAAATTATGCTATGAAGGGTTTGTTTGAAGGCACAACAAGTTTGATGAATAATCTCCAGTGTGTGAGGATAGTCAAGCAAAACTTGACCCACCTCAGTCCACCTAACTGGTGGAATGAACCTCCCCTCACTGTTAGAACTGAATTTGAATAAGCGGCTACAATTACGGCTTCTATATCAACATACGGTGCACAAGCAGCAGGGCTTCGGCTGACTACTGACACAATGTTGCCACTTACCATTTTTAGAGGGTGCTTTTGAGAAGTATTTTCAAGTTAATTTGGAAATACCAACGAGTATTCAAAGCCTGTAAACTGCTTTTCAAGCCAGGCATATCTTTAAGAGATCCACTTACGACATGTGTGTGGATTTGTGCCAAAATCAGTCATAGTTTATCTTTACTTGATCATTTTCCTCTCTACTCTTAAGAACTAAAACAGACAGTTCCTATAAAACCGGTATACAGTATGTAATTGACGTCCATTCTAACTTGCATGTCTCTATCAAAACGCAGTCTGAAACCCCCTTATAACTAAAATATAGAGCTGAACCACGGAAGGCTGAATAGGTTGAAAACATAAGTGGGTGTTGTACTGGGGAGTAAATGCTGTGTTTTGAAATAACGTTTAGATCAATCTCTTTCAATGGGCCCTTTAATTAACACTTCAGTTTATGGTTACATGACAGTGTAGTTGTACAGAGTCTAGAGTAAAGATCAAAGACCAGAAAAATATTATGATACTGGGGTCTATCTACAGTCCTCATAGGTCAAACCTCTTTTAATCTCTTCCAGCCCTTTTAAATGTAGTGTATCGATCTGCAGCTCGCTCAGTCATACTGGCATTTATCTAGTCATGCAATCCAAAGGAAGAGGAAGGCTGCTCTATGTGGCCATTTTCCTCTGCCATCAGGCCTCACTCTTCCTTTTCCTTCCTCCACTAACCACATCACTGCAACAGCCTCAGGTCTTTTCCAAGACAGTGAGATATGAAGAACCTGCTACAGTTTTAAAGAGAGATTTCCTCCATCAAAAGCATTGAAAGCATTCAATCTCACTGGCTCTTGTAGAGAAATACATAATATCCAGCATGTGTCTCTTATCAACTGAGTTGGTCATATGATGGGGTGCCATTACTTTTGCACAGACGTTTAATGTTTTCCACGTGTGTTAAATTCAGAAAATAGGCAGATAAAACTTGCAGAGGACTGTTCTTTGCAGAGGATGTGCACTTTCTTTACACCTAATTTATACTTAATATAAATATGTATATTTGTTTTTGGACTTTTTTGGTATATTTATCAAGAAATGTTCATTAACACAATGTAAAACAGATGGCATTTTCAAACAGGGAAATGAAAAGATGGTTTTTATATGTCTGTGACTACATGACCGCATAGAATTTCATTACTGTTCATTCAGTGTTGGTTTTGGTGTGAAATGGTTCATTGGAGAGGAACTTACTGACTGATCTTGATACAGTGGTGGTGAATAGAACCAGGAGTCCGACTGTCTACAACTCAAATGTAACCCTTTTATTAACTATCTAGAACCAAAAGTATACTTACACATATCTTCTGAGTGTTTGTGCGTAATCGTCATTATGTAAAACAGAAAAATAAGATTTCTTTTAAGAACTATTTTACCTTACAGTACCATGCATATATCCCTCCACCATGAATAGACTGCAAAAATCAGTTAAAAATAACTTTCTGAAAACATTTTTAATCACATGCCAACAATGTCTCAGCATATCCATTAACTTTTCTATGATAACTTTCTGTGAAGAAGCTTAAGACGTCTGGTTCCATTCGCCACCATTGTGAAGAATCCTGATTGGGTACGTTTCTCTAGAACGGTGCATTTCACACCAAACTTCTCTGAATGACTTTGTTTATCTCTTTATGTCTTATTTGTACAGGAGATTTGGAAAATTGATGGACTTCCCCTTTAACATCAACTTTTAACCAAATTTCACTGTATTTGTAAAATGGCACCAAAGACTTTCTTATTCATTCACTTCCTCAATGGCCTTCATCTTGCAGTGATGAGATGGAGCAACACCTAATCCATTCAGGCCTAAGGAAAACATACGCTGCGGTGCTGCGGCATGTACGCAGCGCGTCAAATCAGATTAGTGGTTTTGTAGGCCCGTGAATGAGCCTGTTACACCTGTGATATCTCACCCTCCAACAATAGGAATGGGACACAAAGAGCGGTGGGCTAAAGAGCTTAGAGGTGCTTTTGCATTGGTAGGCTTTACACCTGTCAATCATCCCCAAAGGCACTGAGCGAGGCTGCAGTGGCGAGAAGGAGCCGCCAGCAGGGGGAGACAGAGGCCTTACCTGGACACGCATCGCCCACCTGCAGGGAATCGGCCACAGAGGATAAACGTGAAGCCTGAGCTGCGTCCCAAATCACACACTTCTATACTTTCCATACCACAGCACCGAGAGCGTTTCTAATGAATGAGTACTGCTTTCCACACACTGCTACTTTGTGTGGCAGTATGTGGTTTGGGACACAGCCCTGATTCCTTTAGATCATGGGTCGGCAACTCGCGGCTCTTTCTTCCTTATGTTGCGGCTCCCTGTGTCTTTGGAGAATAAATAATAATTTAACACCAGAATGGCGGCTAACTGGCTATATCTATAACGGCTGCGTGCGGACAATATGTAAAGGTGTGTGTGTGTGTGTGTGTGTGTGTGTACATGTGACTACACTACACCCGTATGTCTGTTACTGAGCACGCTGCTGCTCCAATAGGCCAATAGACGCGATTCTGATTCTGATTCTGGTGGAATTACGTCAATTGACGCCGTCAGCCGTTCTAGGTGTTAAATGTATTTTATTTTCATTCATTGTTTTTTTTTGTTTGTTTGTTTTTTAATTGTTCGAAATTTGAAGATTATTGTGGTCTTGTAACATTTTAAAATACAATATTTTGTGTTTTTTACTGAGTTCCAAATGTTCAAAATGTTGTCTTTGAATAAATAAAATTTCACAAGCAACACACTAGCCTAGTTCTTATACATAGCATAAAAGTAAAAAACAATATATGCAGCGTTTTCTTCATTTTTAGATGTCAAAAAAGGATTTGCGGCTCCCGGTGTTCTTTGAGTGTAAAAGGTTGAGCACCTGTGCTGTAGATGTTACATCAGGAATAGACTTAAAACTGTTTAACACTGTGACTCTCAGTCCAACCCTTAGGGGGGAATAAAGGGGGAAAAAAATTATATTTATACATACATACATACATACATACATACATACATACACACACACACACACACACACACACACACACACACACACAC
>JBBJLS010079424.1:0-25752 GCA_037577275.1 Bryconaethiops microstoma
GATTTTAGTGTCTGATGAAACCGCTCCAGTGCACCTTGTGATTCTGGATGGTATGGGCTTGAAGTTACATGTTTAATAACTAGTTGCTGTAGCACCTGCTTGAATAAGGTTGACATAAAATTCGTGCCCTGATCCGACTGGATATATCTCGGTAACCCAAAAGTTGAAAAGAACTTTAACAGAGCCTTAACAACGGCTGAAGCCGTAATTCTTCTAAGAGGCACTGCCTCTGGATATCTGGTAGAGACACACATAATAGTAAGTAAAAACTGATTTCCTGTTTTAGTCTTAGGCAACGGTCCTACACAGTCAACTAAGATATGTTCAAACGGCTCCCCTATAACAGGTATGGGTTGTAATGGAGCTGGAGGAACAGCCTGATTGGGTTTGCCAGTTGTCTGACAAACCGGACACGAACGACAATAAGCTGAAACATCAGCTTTTAAACCTGGCCAGAAAAAATGTCTCAAAATGCGATCATAAGTTTTCGTCACACCGAGATGAGCTGCAAACTCATTATCATGGGCAAAACTAAGAACATGTCCACGAAGTGGTTTTGGGACCACTATCTGATACACAGTATTCCATTCCTTTTCTCCCTCTGCCTCAGGGTACCACTTTCTCATTAGAACGTCATCCAACACCACATACTGACTTGACTCACCGTCCGAGGGATTGTTCGCGACTGCAAAGCATTTTTCTAAAGAACTATCTTCCTGCTGTGCGCGTATCAATTTCTGACTGGTGAGAGGACCAGTATAAGCTTCAATGTTGGGAACTCCAAGGGGTTTCGAAGGTAATGGTTTTACTGTAGCTAGGTTTTCACCTTCAGAAGCTAAAAATGTATCCGCCAGACTCACTACATCTTTAAATTTACTTGTCTGAGCTCTGGTAACTGCACATGCTGGAAATACCTTGGTGAACTCCTGGCCTTGCGGTTCGTTAGGCTCCACAGGACTTTGACTGATTTCTAAGAGAGGCATCACCTTTCCACCTGCTAAGTCATTCCCTAGAATCATAGAGACCCCTCTCACGGGTAAATGTTCGCAAACACCCACACGGACAACTCCTGTTATTAATTCAGAATGTAAACTTACATAATGTAAAGGTATCTTTACTACACCCATTTCTATACCCTGCGCCAGCACCCACGCTTTACAAGAGGTATCCTCTGATAATGGTACGGTGTCGGCCAACAGTAAGGACTGAGCAGCCCCCGTGTCTCGTAAAATGTTAATTTTACGCGGAGGTGTTCCAGACACAGTAACGGTACCCGATAAAATAAAGGGTTGAAACGCTGGTTCAACCTCCTCACAAGCACGTGGCGACATAGTGTTAACAAGGTTCACACCTGAAGTAATAGGCTGTCCTGAGCCTGAACGATCCTGTTTTGCTTTTAATGCAAAACAGTTTGCGATTACATGCCCAACTTTATGACAATAGTAACACTATTTTCCAGAGGTGGCGATGTCTGAGACCGGCTTCCAGTCGTGGAAACTGATCGACCCTCGACCTGATTTCTACTGCTAGAATTACGCAACAGCAGAGGAAAAACAGCAGAGGAAAAAGAAGACTAGTGGGTTAACGAAAACTCCTCCGCCAATACCGCAGCCTTAGAAATAGAAGTTACTTTTTGTTCATTTAGATATGTAACGACCCTGTCTGGCACACATCTTTTAAACTCTTCTAACAATAACAGTTCTCTAAGAGAACAGAAGTCAGTAACATTGCAGGCAGCGATCCATTTATCAAACAGTCCGGATTTTTCTCTTGCGAATTCTAAATAAGTCTGAGAAACCTTTTTTATACTCTCTAAAGCTTTGTCTGTAGGCTTCTGGAACCAACTCATATGCCCGGAAAATCGCGCCTTTCACTACCTCATAATCAAGTCCTTCTTCTATAGAAAGTGCCTTCCCTGTAAGTTTGCACTGTAACATAAGTGCCCACGTGTCTTTAGGCCAGTTTAAAGACGCCACGACGTATTCAAAGGCTGTGAAGTGTGCATCTACTTTGGACTCGCGGAATTAAGGTAAAATAGGAATAACTAGTTATGTCCAAATTGGTTCTAGGTGAAGGAGGAGTTACAGAAGGCTTACCGTCTTCTGTACTACCAGATTGGTGTGTCTCCTTTTGCCGAAACCTCCACGCAGTTTCCACTTCCATTTCCAGCCGCTTTATGGCTAGGCGAAATTCCTGGGTCAGCCTCTGCTCTCGTTCCCGAGACTCTGCTTCTACACGAGCCAACCTAGCTTTCTCCCAAGCAGGCGATCGCTCACTTGGTGTTGACAACGGGGAAAACGGGGGAAGACCAGCCGCTGCGGACGGGTCTTCCGACTCGTCCACCGTGGCCTCTCCCTGTTCCAGCACTGACACCTCAGCAGCAGGACTCTTCGGAACAGAAAGCTCCTTTACTGGAGAAGACCCCGAGTCAGGTACTTCAACACGCTTCAAGAGCCCCTCAGTCACCAGTTTATCGAACACTATTTCTTTAATTGCTTGTTTCTTTTCAGACCTCGAAACCGCAACCCCGAAGTGTACTGCCAACTGGAGAAGATCATCCTTCCTGCACGACTCAAATAATTCTAAAGAGGGATTTGCCAAAAAGCTCTGCATTGAAAATTGTGCCATGGTCCCTGTGACTAACGTTCCCTCGAGCCACTACACAAGTTTCTGCGCTTCTCGGTGCTCCAAAAATATCCCCGACGAGCCCCCAATTGTTACGGCCAGGTGTATGATGCAGGGATATTTTGGGAGACGCACGACCAGACACAGAAACAAGACACAGTGACAGAGTGTAATTAACAGGAACGTTTTAGTGTGTATACAAATCAAGTGAAACAAAGACAATATATATACAGAGAACAGGGACACTATGTACAATTTTCTATTTTACAAAAACACAAACGAACAGGTTGAGTCTGCAGATGACACCAAAGCCAAGAAACAAATAAAACAAAACAACCCTAAACCTGACTGGAGTGAATTATTTTGTCCTATAGCTAAACCCAAAGAAAACAAAAACAAAAGAGAGATATGCTTAATACGAAAAGGAGAGAGAAAATAGAGAAAGAGACACACACGGAGAGAAAAAAAAAAACATACACGTAACAGTCTCTCATAATATTTCTAGGAATATTTTTCTAAGGGTCCCGAACACTTCTTCCCAAAACTTCTGTATTTTTGGGCAGGTCCAAAACGCATGGGTATGGTGTGCCATTTGTGTGCCACATTGTCTCCAACATTTGTTGGAATTTATTAGGCGCATCTTTGCCATTATTTCCGGGATATGAAAGAATCTTGTGATTATCTTCCACTTATACTCTCTCCATATATTCGAGTTTGTAACTAAATGTGCCTCAGTGCATATTTCTTCCCACATGTCCTGAGGTATATTCGTATTCATTTTAGATTCCCATTTCTCTTTTACCTTTGTGTTGGTCTGACTCATGTCCGAAAATATTTGGTACATACAACATATGACTTTGTTAGTCACATTCCTTGTTTGCAGTTTTATTAAGAGCTCTTCGACCGGGGTAGGGTCAAGAACTTTATTCCATTCTTCATTTTTAGTTAGGAAATCCCTCAGTTGTAGGTAACTAAAAAAGTCTGTGTTTTGAATTTTGAATTCCTCCTTTAGTTGGTCAAATTTAAGACATCCATCCTTGTGGAGATGATATAAATTAGTAAGCCCACTAGCTGACCACTTTCTAAAACCTGCATCTGTGTGAGATGGTACGAAGCCCTTCAGATATCCTATATTGCTTAGTGCAGAAATTGCTCTGGCCAGACCAAATGATGATTTTACTTTCTGCCACACTTTTAGCGTAACATGAGTCTATTCACTCATTGGAGTTTTTTGAAGGGGACTTTAGAGGAGTTGGAGATAAGCTTTTTTCAATATTTAGCCAACGTGTGTCTGTGATATCCTGTATCCATATTATCAAGGGTTTTACCTGTTCTGATCAAAAGTAGTGTTTTAAATTTGGAAGTTTGAGCCCACCATGTAATTTAGATAGCTGTAGTGTCTTCGGTCTGACTCTTGGGCGTTTTCCTTGCCATATAAATTTTGAGATTAACCTATCCAAGTTGTCAAATACAGATTTTGATATTTCAATGGGTAACATCTGAAACGGGTATAGGAACCTAGGCAGTACACTTTCGATTCGACCTAATAAAGATAGGGGGAGGGCTGACCATCGGTCCAAGTCTTTACTAATTTTTTGAATAGTATGTTTGTAATTAGCGTCATATAAGCTTTTTAGTGATGGGGGAATGTAAATACCCAGGTACTTAATACCTTTCTTAGGCCACTTGAAACCACTCTGGAGCTTGAACCTTTGGGGAATGTTGCCAGCTATGTTCATAGCCATGGTTTTGTCTATATTCACCTCATAGCCAGAGAAGTACCCATAGGTAGAGATTAGGCTCTTTAAAGCTGGAATTGAGTTCTCTGGATCTGCTATATATAAGAGCACATCATCTGCATATAGTGATATCTTGTGGTGTTCTTTATTTATTGACAAGCCTTTCACATTATTGTCATCTCTGATTAATTGTGCAAGGGGCTCAATGCTGATATCAAATAGCAGTGGTGATAAGGAACAACCCTGCCTACATCCACGGCCTAATGCGAATCGAGTAGAGGTGCGTCCATTTAATTTGACACTTGTGGTTTAGAGTACAGTATCTGTATCCACTTTATGAAGTTGGGGCCAAATCGGAATGGTTTCAGTGCTTGAAATAGGTATTGCCAGGACACACGATCGAGATATGGGTCTATATGACTGGCATTTAGTGGGGTCCTTACCATCTTTAGGTATTACTACAATTGTTGCGTCATTCCAGTAGGGAGCCCCTAACTCCATACTGTAACGCGTGATGGTACGCTTCTAGTAGCAAGGGCGAGATAATTTCCTTAAACGTTTTATAGAATTCATTAATATAACCATCTGGTCCAGGGCTTTTATTATTTTTCAGATTGGAGATGGTATCTTGTATTTCCTGCTCTTTAATTGGCTCATCCAACTCACTTGCCATAGTTTCAGTAAGTTCTGTTACTTTGATATCTTTCAAGAACTTAGCTAATGTGTTGTCATCCGTACAAGTATCCATGTTTTTGTATAGGGACTCATAAAATTTTGCAAACAATTCTGAAATTTCATCAGGTTTTGTGACTGTTAAGTTATCAACCTTTAATTTCTGAATTATATTGGACACTTGCTGTTTTTTCAGCCTTAATGCCAGCAATCTGCTGGCCCTTTGCCCATTTTCGTAACATTTTTGTTTGGTAAATGGCAAATTGCCCTCTATCTTTTCACTGAGTAAGATATTTAGATCTCTCTGAGCTTGTGCAAGACTCTTGAGAGCCTTGGAGTTCAGTGATTTTTTATGTTGTTGTTCTAGCTGCCTTATTTTGTCCTCAAACGCATTTTGTTTTGCTTCTCTAGTCTTTCTTTTTAGACTCGCAAATGAAGTAATTCGTCCTCTAATGTATGCTTTAGCACAGTCCCATAAGATAATAGGGGATATCTCTGGTGTGGCGTTTATATCTAAAAAATCTTTTAATTCGTTTGCCACAAATGTTGTCATTTCGGAGTGATGCATTAAACCTCCAATGTTTGCTTTTTGGCCTAAGACCTATGTCCCATGACAATGCAAGAGGTGCAGGGTCAGATATAGTTATTGGTAGGATTTCAATATTTTTTATTCTATGTAATGCATTACAGACTACATTAATTTCTGTCTGGATAACACCGTACCCCCACCAGGACTGTGCGGTGCTTCTCCAACAAGAAACCCTGGATTACTCCAGAAATCAAGGCTGTCCTCAAGCAAGGCCGCCCTCTAGCAAAAGAGGAGGACCTTCAAATCAGGGGACAAGGAGGAGCTGAAAAGACTTATTAGGGACTGGAGAGGCCTTAGAACCATCTCAGGCCACAAAGAACAGAACTCTCTGCTGGTGGGGGATGTGAGGTGGGGAAATGAACTGAATCACTTTTTCAACAGGTTTGATTCATCTGTCCCTGCCTCTCCCAACATACTGCCCTCCCTAATGCAGTCCCCAACATCTGCTACAGACACCCCCCACCTGCACCTCTGTTTCACCTCAGACACTTCACACCTCCTCTACACTTCGCACCACTCCCACACTCTCTACTCACTGCTCCTCCCCCCAACCACATCATCCAGCACACGGCTCCAGCCTGTCTCTTTCAACCATCCAGGTTAGGAGGGAATTGCGGAGGACCAATGCCAGGAAAGTAGCAGGTGTAAATGGCATTAGCTCAAGGGTTCTCATCTGGCAAAAGTTCTCTGATGACTTTGCAATAGTTGGCCTCATCATGGATGACAGGGAGTGCAGAGAACTGACCTGGGATTTTGTAGACTAGTGCCAGTAGAACTATTTTCAGATCAACACTGAAAAACCAAGGAGCTGGTGGTAGACTTCCACAGGCACAAACATCCTTTGCCTCACATCCAGGGTCTGGACATTAAGGCTGTGGAGAGCTACAAGTACCTTGTTGTTCATCTGAACAATAAACTGGACTGGACCCACAACACAAGTGCTCTCTACAAAAAGAGCAGAGCAGGCTTTACCTGCTATGGAGGCTCAGGTCTTTTAGAGTGCAGGGGCCGCTCCCGAGGACCTTTTATCACTCTGCACTCAGCAGCCCCTTCAGTGGCAGGCTGCTGCACCCACAGTGTGGGACACACACACACAAACTCACACTCAAATGCCACAGACCAATTAGTGGAGGTTTCACTGGTGTGCAAAATTTCACTTGTGTGCAATAATTTTCTCTTATGGGCAATATTTTGGGTACAACATGTGCAATCTTTGTGGTTTTCTGGAGTAATTTGCAGTTTTAGGGGTGAGATATTTCTGTGAGCAATGTGCAGTTTGCCTGGTTCATTGTTACTGTGTTTTACTTTTACTGTTGCTAAATGTTTTTTTCAATACCATTTGTTACGTGCCCTGGCACGTATTGTTGTTTCTCTCTCTCTGTCTCTCTTTCGCTCTCTTCCTCGCTGTTCCAGTATCCTGTGAAGCAGCTATGCAGCGGCTGATTGGTCCGTCCCGTCTCCACTAGCAGCTGATTCGCTGATCATTACTGGAGCCCCCGATTGGACGATCGAGTACAGGATGTCCCGCCTTCAGTATTTGAAAAAGGCCGGGAGAAGCAGGAAGAAAGGGTTGGGGAGAGAGCTTTGGCGCTTGAATGAGTTCTTTGTGTACTTCAGTTTGTTTTCGGAAAAACTTTGTTTCAGTTTGTAGTACTTTTGTGTTGTATATCACTTTGTGGGTTTTTGGACAGACACCATTTGTTTTGAAGGTAGGTTTTGGTTTAGGTAGGTGTAGGGATTCTTTTGTTGATTTCATTTCTTTGGCGTTGTCTGTTCCCACTTTAGTTATGGTCAGTACTACTCGTGTAAATATTTGTATATAACTGAATTTGTCTTCGACTGGTGTAGATGGTGACTGGTGTTGTATATATCTTGTAAATAGTATATAAAAGCTTGTACATAGAACTATTCTGTCTGGATATGACTCTTTTTCTGGTGGTCAGATGGAATTTAAGAGAAGTGTGCACCCCACCACAAACGTCCAGTAGTAAAATGAGCCAATGCCAAAGAAATGAAATCAACAAAAGAATCCCTACACCTACCTAAACCAAAACCTACCTTCAAAACAAATGCTGCTTTATTCACAGGATACTGGAACAGTGAGAAAGAGAGTGAAAGAGAGACATATAGAGAGAGAACAACGATACGTGTCAGGGCACATAACACTCCCCCCCCATAAAATCTTCACCTATCATCAAAAAAAAAATATCACACAGCACGGGAAAGTGCATCAGCCATTATATTTTCCGATCCTCTTTTATGTTTTATGATTAGGTTAAAATTCTGCAGAAATAGAGTCTCTGGTTGTGATACATTCTGGACAGAAAAAACAGAGGATTATGGTCAGTATAGACCATAACTGACTGTGAACTCAATCCGACATACACCTCAAAATGCTTAAGTGCCAGCAATAATGCCAGTGTCTCCTTCTCTATAGTAGAATAATTAAACTGATGTTTGTTAAATTTCTGAGAGAAGTAGCATATGGGATGCTCAATATCATCCGTGTCATCCTGTAAAAGCACAGCTCTTGCACCAACAGAGCTGGCATCCACCTCAAGCTTAAACGATTGGGTGAAGTCTAGGGCACACATTGTAGGTGAGACAGTCAATAATAACTTTATGCTGTCGAAAGCATACTGACATGACTCAGTCCAGACAAAAGGTTGGTATGGACTCAATGTCACACGCACCAGAACACGTGACGTCGATCGGGACCGGAAGTGACGTCACATGGTGGGTATATAAACAGGAAGAGATGGTAAGTTCAGTACACAGACATTGAGTTCTTCTCGATAGACGTGTCGACACCGAATCTACGTATCGTGAGTACCCTGGCTCTACTCTCCTCTTTACCTATCTCTGTGTACGTGTTCAGAACGCGGATTCCTTTGGTGGGAATCCTTACTCTGCTAGAGACCGTTCTGATAATAACGTGCGTGAGTTACCAGCTCCTTCGTGTGTATCCACGATTGGGCCCTTCCCTCACGCTACAAGGGCGTCTACAGCACTTTCTTCTCATCTCTGACACTCAACAGTAACGTAAGAGGAACTACTATGCTCAAAACATTTTGGCAAAAACCCCTGTAATAACCCGCAACACCCAAAAACCGGCAAAGCTCTTCTGGTGCCAGGGACAGGGAAATTCAAAATGGCCTCCACCTTAGCCTGTACGGGACGAACCTGACCCTGAACCACCTGCTTACCGAGATAGGTCACTGTGGCTTTACTGAAGTCACACTTTGCTAAGTTCAGTGTTAAATTTGCTTCCACTAAACATGTAAAAACCTCCTAAGATCACTTACGTGTTCTTGCCAAGTATCCAGGTAAACTATCACATATGCGTCCAGATATGCGGCACAATGCGCTACTCCTGCTAAAACTAAATTCACCAACCGCTGAAAAGTAGCCGGTGCATTACACATACCAAATGCCATCACTGTATATTGTGCAAAGCAGTCGGGGGTCATGAATGCAGAAATTTCTGAGGCACGAGGTGTTAGAGGTATCTGCCAGCATCCTTTCAATAAATCAAGTTTTTTGACAAATCTGGCCGCCCCCACCTGATCTATACAGTCATCCATCCGAGGCATTGGATACGAATCGGGAACAGTAACTGAATTGACTCTTCGAAAGTCTGTACAAAAGAAAAGTGTCATCTGGTTTAGGGACCAAGAGACACAGAGAACTCCACGGACTGCAACTAGGTTTCGCAAACCCATGATCTAAAAGATATTTCATTTCCTTAACCAAACATTTCCATTTTTCCGGATTAACCCTGTACGCATGTTGCTTTATAGGTTTAGCTCCAGCAACATCTATATCGTGTTGTAACAGGGTTGTCTGAGTTGGCACGTCACCGAATAACTCAGGAAAGGAACGGATTAACTCACACATATCGTCCTGTTGTTCCTTAGCCAAACAAGGACAGCAGATTCTGAAGCATTTCAGAATTCTGAAGGTGGGCTAACTGATGAGACTGATTCACAGGAAACTCCTCTGTATAAGAGATAGACAGGAGTAGTATTGTGGTGTTTACCGGGACGACAGCTGTCACACTGGGCACTAGTGTGGACAGTGATGCGTCAGGCGGATCACGCTCGTGAAAAAACTTCAGCATATTGATGTGACAAACCCTCCTCTTTCTCCTTCAATCAGGAATGCCTATGACATATGTCGTCTCATTTAACCTCTTCTCCACCGAATAAGGACCTGAGAAACGTGCGGACAGAGCAGAACCTGGGACAGGTAACAGAGCTAAAACCTTATCTCCTGGGTTAAATGTGCACTGTACCGACTTCAAGTCAAACCGCTGCTTCATGGTGATCTGAGATGCAAGCAGAGCTTGTTTATCACACTCGCGTGCTTTAGATAAGCGATTTCTGAACTCACTGGCATAGTTTAAAACATTGCTTTTGGGAGTAAGACTTACACTGGACAATAACTGTTCCTTTAGTACCTTCAACAGACCTCAGACGGTATGTCCAAAAACCAATTCCACAGGACTAAAACCAAGAGACTCCTGTACCACCTCACGAGCCATGAATAAAACTAAAGGAATCCCTTCGTCCCAGTCACGCTGAGTATCAATACAGTATGCTCTAAGCATGGTTTTAAGGGACTGATGAAACCGTTCCAGTGCACCCTGAGATTCTGGGTGATACGGGCTGGAAACATGATGCTTAATACCTTGCTCATGTAGCATCTGATTAAACAAAGCCGACATAAAATTAGATCCTTGGTCAGATTGCAGACTCTTAGGTAAACCTAAAGTAGAAAAGTCCTTTAACAATGCGTTTATCACAATCGGGGCAGTGGGCTTCCTAAGAGGTATAGCCTCAGGATATCTGGAGGAAGTGTACATGATTGTTAATAACAACTGGTTTCCCCTCCTAGTTTTCAGTAAGGGACCTACGCAATCCACAATTATGTGTTCGAATGGTTCTCCGATGGCAGGAATTGGCTGTAATGGAGCAGGAGAAATACCCTGATTGGGTTTACCCACTATTTGACATGTAGGACAAGACCTACAGTAAGTGACAACATCGGACATTAAACCTGGCCAAAAAAAAATGTTTTAATATGCGATCATACATTTTTGTCACCCCCAAATGAGCCAAAAAGGGATGGTCATGGGCCAAACCTAATATATGCTTATGATAAATGGTTGGTATTGCAATCTGAAATACCATGTTCCATTCACCGTCCGTATCTCCTGCAGGAAGCATTTCAAACTTCCACAAAACACTTCACCAGAGACTCATTTACATTTATGGCATTTAGCACACACTTTTATCCAAAGCGACTTCCATTACTACAGGGGACAGTCTCCCTGGAGCAACTTGGGGTTAAGGGTCTTGCTGGAGGTAGGATTCGAACCCACGACCTCTTGGTCCAGAGGCAAGTATCCTACCACTAGACCACCACCACCCCTATGACACCTACATAAGCCTGTTATGACACCTCTAACATTTATAATGGCCTATTCAGGCAAATGTCAGCTCTCATAAAGTCTGTTTTAGTCTGTTTTTATGTCATTTCATCTCAGTGTTACAACAACAGATGCTTCTTGGAAGAAGCCTTTAGAAAATTCTATGCAGGTTTATGTCAGTTGTTACGACAGGTTTATTGCAGCCTTATGAACGATGCCTTTCAAGAAAAGTGTCACCATCTCTATTAATGTCTAGTTTACAATATTTAAACTGACATTGTGTCATAACTGAATAAAATAGGATCAATATGAAAAGTGTTTCCATAGGTATGAATGGCTGTTTCCATACTTATGAATACAAACCTTTTCCTGCCTTTTTTCAAAAGATGACTGGGAGTCTGCTTTAGCTGTGGATTTGGGCTTTCCGCCCAGAATCTCCTGCACATCCTCCCCTTCGCTGTCACTCTCACTGGGGAGGTCAAAGCGTACCCTCCGCAAAGCGTCTCTGGCCTTCTGGTCCTCAGCATCACCCCTGAACCAAACAGAAATCAGGCAGACTTACACAAGTGCCAAAAACAGTACAGTCTCTTTCTCACTCTCGGTCTCTCGCGCTCTCTGTCTCCATGTCTGTCTCTGTCTTTCTCTCTCTCTCACACACACACACACACACACACACACGGAAAAGATCTTCTATGTGCAATATGTAACCCTTAGCTGTGTGTGTTTTCTTTTGTATTTTAAAAGAAAACTCATTAATATGACAAGCTAACATTTGGCTTCATTTAACTAAATAAAGCTACAATCTGAGTTTTGGCCTTTAGTTCATAATTCTTAGTTTTTAGGTGTACATTGTACTTGCTGTGGCTTTGTTTCCACCGTTTGTAAATTATGTGCAGCTCTCTCATCAGGAGAATCTGACAAATCACTCATGACGGTCACGACTACTCGACAAAAAATGATTTACAATTTCTAATTTAATGAATCTGCTTTGGGAGTACTTTGCACTCAAAGATTCTGCAGTCATTTTGAAGCCATGTTGAGCAGTTTAAACACTCTCCACAAGGGGGAGATACAAGTCACGTGTGCATCACTGAAAGGGAGGAAAAACACGTGCTTGCACACGCACACGCAGACAATTGTGCACGCACACACACACGCACGCACGCACACCATAGAAAAGCTCTCCTATCAAAATTCGAAAGTCTCCTACTCCATATCCATGTCATCTTCATCCTCATAGTCTTCATCAGTCTCTCCAGCCTCTTCATCGTCAGGTGCTGATTCTACTTCTTCTTCTGGGGCGGGTTCATCAGTCTCTTCTTCCATAAAGTATTCTTTGTATTTCACATCTCTGGAGCTCTTTGGTAGTAAAAGAATAACACACAGCATAAGCAAATGAATAAATTTCCTTCAGAAATCCTCTAATGTTTTTTTTTTCTATCCAATTCAGTCATCACCAAATCCACCAGCTAGGCTAAAACTCCCTCAGTCACAAGTTAACAGCAGCACTGTGGGGGTGAAGATGAATACATGGTTACTCAGAGTCTCATAGTTCCACCACATCTTTCCAAATTGCCAGTTCCGGTAACAAACACCCGCCAGGGTGGTCACTGCGCTGAGGAAGGTCATCCTACTTCAAACTCTCAACCTCCTGATCACAGGGATAGTGCTTAAACAGTTAAGAACATTTGTGCTTATTGCTTGTTTACATATTAAACAACAAAAGTTGCTCTTATTATTTACCCTAACCTGCCCTGAACAATTTCACAGTTTCCAAATAAAGAGTAGAAACTAAGACCATTTAAACAGCCTAGAATGACAAACAGAGAAGACTATATGCATCAAGCATTAAGACTGAAATCACCAAAAAATTTTAAATCAAGAACATTTGAAAACGTGGTACTCGAAAATGGTACTCTCAAAACAATCACAATGTAATATATATTATTTATTTTAGGAATTGGTGCCCAAAACCTATAAAATACTACACAAAACTAAAAATCTTTTAATGACTAGTTTATAATATGTAACTCTTAGGTTTTTCATTGTCTTTTCCATATAAAAAGAAAGACAGTTTATATGATAAGTGACTGACCATTTGTGCTTATTTAAGTAATGCTTAATCCTTTTGGTTTTCAAGTCATTATTTGCAAATTATATACATAACTCTTGATGAGAGCATCTACTAAAACAATAAATTGGGGCAGTCACGATTACTTAACTTTTTTTTTTTTAATTCAAATTTACATTCTTGATGAATCTGCTTAGGGACTACTCTGAATAATAAACAGGGAATCTGTCAGTCATTATAAAGCCATGCTGAGCAGTCTACACACTCTCCACAAGGGGAAGTCACACATGTGCAACACTGCAGGATCACACGAATGTTGATTGTAGCTACAAACTCATGTATACCAATATATTGTCTCCTAACTGTTATCATGATATTGGTCTCTGTAATACTGTTATCACAGATGCTGCAGTATGCAAATGAACCTCTAACCAATCACAGTGTTTCTGACAGAGTGACCAAACACAGCTCCAGGTGAGTTACAGGGAGATCTCTGGTGAATTGAGGTCAAAAGTCTAATTATTTTAAAGTTTTACCATTAAAGGTGTTGGAGAATTGGCGCATGAATGGGTGGGACTAAACTGCTGTAGCCAGAATAAAGAGAGATATTTCAACTTATTGGGTTTGCTACATCAAAACTCATGATTTGAAAATGGGTGTTTTTGTAGCTCACTATACAAATACGCACTGTATAGATGAGGAGAGTAAACATACTATTCGAAACAAGTTTTACAGACTTTAAGCCTTTCATTTCAGGAAACTGATGATATGGGCCCTTTAATATCTTAAAAGAAATCACAATATGTAACAGTAAAATCTCAATACTGCAGTACCAAAATGACGTTAAATTCATTTCTGCAGTTATAAATTTAGTGTGCATGGTTGCTCTAGCATTAAAATGAAACACTTCTTTACTGGAATACTAATGTAATCCATGGAGACAGCCCTAGAATAAAATGTATAAAAGAACGTAAATATGCAAATGTAATCACTCATTTCATTCCACTGTTTGATAACAGCTCCGTCACCTTTTTCTGAGTCTTTGATGTTGCTGGCTTATCAAAGTCCAGCTCCTCCTCCTCTTCATCTGAAGGCAACTCCTGAAAGTAGTCTATTTCCTCACCCACGCTTTCCTTCCCTTCTCTTTTGTCCATGTCATCCAGGAAAGCCTCCATCTCTGAAAGTTTAAAAAACTTGTCATCCACTTCGGACGCAGTCCTTGATTTGGGAGACTTGGTTGCCGTGTTCTTCTTTTGCTTGGCCTGTTTCTCTAATTTATCCACATCGAAATCGATATCAGAGTCTTCATCAGAAAAGTCGTCTTCCTCATCAGCTACATCAGACTTGGGTGTGAGTCTATTTTCTTTATAATCATCACTACCTTCCTCCTCCTCATCAACATCATCATCTTCCTCCTCCTCATCACCGTCCTCCTCCTCCTCCTGTTCCAAATCCGTGTTATTGTCATCATCATCAGCATCATCCTCAGTTCCCTCTTCATCCTCTTCATCTGCAAGAACAGTCAGAGTGTCATCCTGGACTGCCTGGTCCACTGCCATCTCAAAGTGAGTCAGCACAGCGCTGTTCTGAAGCTCCAGCTCCTGCCAAATCTGCTCCTCATCAAAGTTCTCCACCATCAGCTGATCCAGCGGACTTCCCTTACAGCTGTCCAGCTTCTGGGCCTTGTGCAAGTCATACAGAGTCTTTGTGAGGGAGGTGAAGTCGGCCGCCAATGCATCCTGTGCACTGTGGTGGAGAAAGACACACATATATAATAAGTATAAGAAGCAGGTATAAGGTAAGACACTGTACTTAGTACTTATACTCTCACTTTTTGTTTCACTTAGCACTTATTCCCTCAACACTTTGATGTACACACTCAAATTTCACACACCATACCCACACACACCACGCCATACATACATACATATATATACACACACACACACACACACACACACACAGCACCATACACATGCCCACACACCACACCACACCATACCATACCATACATACAATATACAACACACCACACACACAGCATACACACACATACACCTTACACACACGCCACACACTATACCACACCATACTATACTATACACCTACCGTACACACACCACACCATACCATATACTATACTATACACATACCGTACACACACCACACCATACCCACACACACCACACACACAACCCTGCTAATAAGTGTCAGATCAGATCAGCCTGATATTCACTGTTTGTGTATTAAAAGTGATTGTTATGTTTCCACTCACCGCAGAAACAGCTCAGGCTGCTCAGTGTTTCTCGCTAAAATCTCCAAACACGTTTCCAACGTGTGCGCCGCCATCGTTGCCCCTGCCGGAGACTTCACACACGTGAACAAACCGATTCCTTCAACCCGGTTCTTTTCAACGACTCAATAGAATCGATTCACACGTCCAAACTGAATCAATCGATTTACGTGCTTGTTGCAGACTATTAAAATCAGTGAAATAGTGAACTTTCATCTGTAAAAAAACCACACACAATACCACTTCACATTTAAACATTCAGAGAAATAGTCATGGAACTGAAAGTTATTGTATGTTATTGTAAGTTGGAAGCATGGGGTTGTCCAAAATGTCTTGATATACCGAAGCATTAAGATTGCCCTTCACTGGAAGTAAGGGGCCCAGCCCAAACCCTGGAAAACATGTGTGTCCCAATACGTTTGTCCATGTAGTATGTAAAAGTGGGGTTCGTTTGTGTACATTTGACTGTTGAATCAGACATTTTGATTCTTGGGAAAAATTACTTTGGTGAACCGAATCAAACTGTCCGGTTCACTTGGAAGAGCGTTCCGCGAGGTCTTCACATTCATTCAACATTTAAAGTTTCATAATTTAATATAGACCAAATTAAACACATCTGTTAAATGATATAAAAGATTTCAAAGTTAATTTCTTGTAATTTATCGCAGTCATGATATTTATAGAACCTGTTAACAATTAAAACAAAGCTTTTATTTTGAAAACGGGAAAATGGCGGCCTCCTTGGTGAAGGTTGCAGGTAAATAAAGAGAGAAAAAATCTTATAAATTTAATACGAAACGTTAATTTCTGCTTTAAACTGCACCTTTTTACGATTTATAACGTTTTATGAGAATTTTGTCAGTGTGTTTTCTTGGTTTTGGTTTTCCATTTGTGAAACGGAAACTAAATGGTCTGCTAAATGTGTGATTGATTGAAACAGATTTAACGTTTTTAAATTACTAAATGTTCAAGGGTTTCTGTACTAAACCTAATATAAGCAAAGAAACTGAGTGTGAAAATGAGAAATTAATGTGAGTTTAATGCCTCAAAAAGCTTCTTCATAGAAACCTCTTGCCTGAAATGTCTGATGTCCAAGACGTTTTAAGCTGGTTTTGTTAGAAGGTTTTGGCCTTAAGGATATTTGTAAAATTCCATTCGGGCCTTGGACATGTTTTTCAGATTTCTTATAAACACTTAGAAGATACAATGAGGCTCACTGGTGGATTTGGAGAGGAAATAAAATGGCTATTTTTGTGTTGGAGACGTCCCAAGTTCTGATCACCACAGGAAAGAAGTCTGAGTCTGTACATTTCTTTACAATGAACCATTTCAGATTGCTCCTTATTGTCAATAATGACTATATTTACAGCTCGATCATTTAGGTATACAGATTTTTTAAAAATTTCGTACACTTACGTATTAGGAATAGTGCCTTATTTAAAAATTAATAGGAAGAATAAAAATATTTTATGTTTTATGGCGCCACTAACTGACAAGTTTGTCAGTGCCAATTTAGGATCATATCTGTTGTGTTTTTTTGGACACACATTTCTGATCTAAAACAATTGGAATCAGTATGTCAGCATTACTCTATGAACATGAATATAATGATATAAATACCTTGAATGTTTGACTACACATCAGCAACCTAAATTTAGTCAAGAAAAAGTCTCAGAAAAAGTCAAAAAGTTAGCCAGTACCATCCATTTGGTTTTAGTACCCATCCCACTGAACACAAGCTGCTAAATATACATAGTGAATACAAGCTCACATAATCACTTTCCTGCTGAATATACATTCTCACCTTTTTACTTCATGACTAGAATCTCATGTTTGCACTCTCTTGCAGCGACATGTCTCTCGAGATGTACCCAGCCCTGCTTTCCAGCAGTCAGGATGTTCTCCTCATCCTTAGCCATGAGGCAGGGCGTTCCCCCAGCCTTGTGGAATTTGGGCAGGCTGAACCATGTGGCCATCGCCGTTCCTGACCTGCAGAAAGCATCAGCTCTCTACCGAGATGTGCTCGGGGCTCAGGTGAGCGATGTCACGCCTTTACCTGAACATGGCGTTTATACTGTGTTTGTGGAGTTGGGCAACACAAAACTGGAGCTTTTGCATCCTCTGGGTGAGAAAAGTCCCATCGCAGGATTCCTGCAGAAGAACAAGGCTGGAGGGATGCACCACATCTGCATAGAGGTGAGCAAATTACTGACCAGATGTTAAATAACTTCTACATGTGAATCCCAATAAAAAGGAACATCTTCTAAAATAGGAACAGTAATATATTTCTTGCATATTTGAAACTAATCCTGTGTCATACTTGCACTGTAACCTTTACCAGACAGCTGATTTGCATGTATTGTAATGAGTTTGTTGTTTTTGGTTATAGGTCGATGATATAAACACAGCGGTAGCAGATTTGAAGGCAAAGAACATCAGGCTCCTCTCTCCAGAGCCACGGATTGGAGCCCACGGAAAACCTGTGATGTTTCTTCACCCTAAAGACTTTGATGGTGTTCTTGTGGAAATAGAGCAAGCATAAGGTCCACAACAACAAACCCTCTACAAGAGAGAGATATTACATCATTATCAATGTCTGAGGGACGAAAATGACTATAAGGTGAAGGTCAATGTAACACATGAAACTGAATGATTTCTTTCTTTGGTCTTTCATATATTGTGTGATATTTGTGTGTTTATGAAATTCTGTAGTGACGTTACTTATATAATTTAAGTAAATCCTGAAACTATATGATTGTAATATTAAAATGAACATGTCTGCTTTTTGTGCAAACATTTATCATAAGATTCTGACCTGTAATCAATATGATTAGTAATACGTGCACTCTGGGAAGACATACTTCAGAAATTTGTGCAAATGAATCTGTTGTTGAATCCATCATAAATTGTACTATTTGTAAAATTTTAAGGGCCAATATTTTTCCCACATTCTCACTCCTCCGTGCTTAGAATGCAACAGGCCTTGCGTTAAAGACTGACATATGTAAATATCCTCTATTCTGACTGGCTTGAATGAAAAGTACTAAACTGTTGTATGCTAAATAGGTGGATAGATGTAAATGAGCTGAATTTTGTGACATCACAAGAACAAAGATTTATAAACAGTTTCTGCAGCTTTGTTGCCATATGAAAGAACAGTTTGAACCTGAAAGAAACATTTACATGCTACATGAATGAGTGAGGAAAATGGATTTTTTCACTATATGGGACCTTGAGTTGTCAAGCAGTGATGGTATCAGTTACTGATCATCATCAGTGGTTTTGCAATGATTGAATAGGTTGGTAATTTGGGAGAATTTTTTAAAATTTTATACACACCCTTACAGAAAAGTCATCTACATTTCATGTGTTCGTTTTTTTGTTTGTTTTTTTTCTTTTTCTGAAAGAACTGTTTTCTTTAATAGACAAACACTCAGACGTTTCATTTCACAGTTTCAATTATGCAAAACACAATTCCAGTCCCTGAGTATAAACCAATTTATAGTGTTCACTCCCAACCATATTGAGTCAAAACGCCTCGTAAGAAGCGTGGTCTTCATGAAAGGTTGCTGCGGACAGACTTCCACCGCTCTGTCCAGCAAATGGACGTATTAATGAGCAAAAACCTGGACCATCTCCATCTCTCCAATGTCTATCCTTCTGTGTCTCACGCCTTAAATCCTCTTCCTTTGGACACAGCTGGACGACTGAGATTAGAGCGGATGTTTGTGGGCTGCCAGTTTTCTCTGCGTGTGGTCTCTGCAGTCCCGTCTGAAGTTTGCCCCGTTAGAGGGGTGAAAAATGTTTGTTTAGCAGCTTTAAGCCGTCTTTGACATTTCGGGAGGTTTTTGGCAGCCTGAAAAGGAAGAAGTTCTCTGAAATTCTGACTCGGCTTCCCTAAGACTGTTTTAGCAATTCTCTAAAACTCCACGCCAGTCTAACCAGCTATTCGGTTACTTGTAAGCAAATCTTGAACATAATGTATAATGTGTAATTATGATGCATAATTCACTTATGGCACTAGATGTAGTATTTTCTTGCACATTTTCAATGATGATTCAACATAATTTAATAATGATTCAAATTAGTCATTTTCAGTGATTATACATACATTATATATACATAACCATTTGGAAAAATGGTAAAGAAGTCTTATAAATGCAGTTATGAATGAGACTTTTCATAGAACTGCTTATTTTCTACATTATTCTCAGTGTTGTTCAGATCTACAGCTACCAGCTCTGCTCCTGGGGATCGACAGCACCACAGATTTTAATCCTAATTATAGTGTAACACAGCTGATCCAGGTAGCTGAAGTGTTCAGTTGCATTATAGAAATGAGGATGATTGGGCGAGAAAGGATGGGGCAGTATTCAGCATGGCACTGTTATAATAAGAAATATTTTACTGAAGTTAAGCTCTCTAGGAAATGTTCCTTTTTCAGCCTTTTTCATTAATGTACACTTCCATAATAGAGCAATTTTACCAAACCGAATTTTCTTACAATGGTGGAAAATGCAACCAGGTGTCACAGTTTCTACAATGCAAATATAACCATTTAAATTGTCCCCGAACGCACCAGTGAACCTACATGTATTCTCTGAGTGTTTATATGAAATGTTAATGATGGTAAAATAGTGGCAAATCTGAATGAAATCAGATTTCTTTAAAGACTATTGATCTTCAAAAGAACACCCTTCATGAATCCCTTAACCATTAATAGATTTTAAACTTGTGTTTTAGCCCAAAACGTTTACTCAAAACTATCATAAGTCAGTGTTTCACACATCAGGCAGTGCATTCATAACGTTTTGTGTATCAACTTTCTGTGAGGGAGCTTTTAGAGGGAGATGCCTAGTTCCATTCACCACCACCATGACTCTAGAACAGGGCATTACATGCCAAACCCACTCTGAATGACTTTGTTATGCATTTAATTACACAGAAACAATGAAAAAAAGTCATAAAATGGCCAATTAAATCTCTACCTTTTGATCTCAATTTCATATCTCAACTCATACTTTCTGGTGTCTATTTTGTGATACACTATATGAACAAAAGTATTGGGACGCCTGACCATAACACCAACGGGGACTTTAATGACATTGCATTCAAATATATATACTTTAATATGGAGGTGGTCCCCTTTGTAGCTATAACAGCTTCCACTCTTCTTGGTAGGCTTTCCACAAGATTTTGGAGTTTCTGTGGGAATTTGTACCCATTCATTCTGAAAAGCATTTATGAGGTAAGACACTGACATTGGACGAGAAGACCTGACTCACAATATAATACTTTTGTCCTTATAATGTGAGTGAATATAGACTGACT
Source organism: Bryconaethiops microstoma (assembly GCA_037577275.1). Taxonomy (NCBI): domain Eukaryota; kingdom Metazoa; phylum Chordata; class Actinopteri; order Characiformes; family Alestidae; genus Bryconaethiops; species Bryconaethiops microstoma. The sequence goes on from JBBJLS010079424.1 coordinate 20,752, forward strand.
AAGTTATTCATTAATGAAGTGACAGTGGATATGACAAGTGATCGCATGCTTTTGAATGGTAATGTAAACATTATAGAGCTTCTCAGCCTGATCTTTCTATATATCTGACGCAGTCATGACTGTAAAGGTCCTTTGAGTGGGGTTTTCCTTTAGAACCTCATAAAGGAAAATTATTATCTAATGATTACATGGTAAGGGGTATATATAGGATTACAAGGACTAATGTTATACAGGCCCACACTGGTGCTCAAGCTTGTTACACTGCTAAAAGAAATTTGAAAATCCAAACTGGATTAATCTTTAGGCGAGAATAGTTGGACAGTATTTAGGTTGGTTCCAGTGTCCCGGGGCAGCCGGCATAATTGCAGAGGTTTTCAAGCGGGCTGTCCACTATTATCTGTGGCCTTACAGGCTGGTTTGATTGCTTTGGTACTGCGAGATGAGATTTTCCTCATTTCAGCCGGCGTAAAGTGATGCAAGTAAAAGACTGGGGCTATGTTCTGCAAGGATATGCCTACAGCCCTTCCTAATCTCATTAGTCACACTGTTTCCGTAAATACTGCTGCTGCGATGTGTTGATTACTTCCTGTCTCTGCTGATGTCTATCAGTAATAACTCCTTTTGCTCTGCAGCTGGGCAAATTGCACTGCAGCGGCCGTTTCCCCTGGCCATCATCTAGTGAGAGCAAATTAAATTTAAACATGGAGAAAAGTTGATTCTTGTTTGGCTTTTATAAAAGCTGGATACAATCTGCATATAGTTGTCGGAGGAACGCCGTGGGACTGGAAATGGGAACTTTTACAGGAGTACTTTGAATGGAAGTTAATGGAAAAAAAGTCATTTTGGGCCGTTTCAGAAGTACAGAACAGGATTAGAGCGCTGTAGAATCAAGACGTAATACATAAAACACTGAAAATGGAATCCATCCATCATCTGAGTTGCTTATCCTTAGCCAGGGTCACAGCGAAGTGTGGGCTGATGGAGCTGAAACCACTTTTTATGTCAACTAGTAAACTACTGCAGTAATTTTATTTCTTAATCTATTGTACTCATATCCATCTCTCTTACTGACCATAGCATTTTGTATATATAGAATACAATATATAGTATAGAGTGTTTTCAGAATATTTTCTGGAGAGTTTTACTCTGACTTTATATTACAGTTGTAACATAAGCCAGTTTCATCCAGAATCAATAAAGTATTCTCATTCTAATTCTGGTTCTGATTCTGAATACATCACACTCAGTAAAATAAAGTTGCCAAAAAGAGGTTCCTGCATGATGCCATGTCACTGCAACTTACAATCACTGGTTGTTTTAGGGGTTGTTTTTCCAGATGTGTGATTGTGAAGACACTTTTTGAAGTTTAAAGAACCTCCACATAATGTATAAATAAACTGGTAAAATTGGTAAAATTCCTTTCCATTATGTTCTTTACATCAGGGTTCTTCACGAACACAAGCATGGTTCAAAGAAAAAGGGTTCTCCTACATTGGAAAATGGTTCAGTTGTCCTTTAATAAAGGCTGTGGTTCTGTTTAGAACCATGTCAACTCCAAGATCCACGTGGATGCATGAATGCAGGTAGGGTTTTATCTGGTCGAACGGTTCTTCTCTATGATTGAAAACCTACTTGCAGTGGTTCTTTAAAGAACCTTTTTAAAACGAGTGTATGGCACCAAAAAGGGCCTCTGCTAAAGGACCTTTATACCATAAAAAGTTTAAAGCATTGCTCAAAGAACACCACGGTTTATATAAATGAATATAAATGCATGCCATATAAAAATGAAGGCAATGAGGGACATCTGCATCGTTGAAAAAATAACAGAATTGCAATTACAGGCCTGATAGATGCCCTTGTTTGGAACACCTTGCACAGGAGAGTGATTGTAAAGTGGCATTCATTATCAAGGGAAGCAGACGGAGGGATTTGCAGCTGTAATACACAGGCACACATTTCCATGAGATAATGCGCATTTCTAATGAAACTCAACTCTAATGGGCCCTGATTTGTATTCGTCCTGTGTCTGTTTTTTGTATATTACCGCCAATGGGAGGAAAAGATTATATGCTTGATGACAAGATGGAGTAAATCTCTTGTTCAGTTATGTAATGTCATTCAGTGACTGTGAGGCTCAGACCGAGGGATGCATTACGGCAAATTAGGAGCTTACAGTCAGTGTCCTCTGTAAAGGGGGGTCATTATTCAGCTTTGTTGTTTTTCTTCTGGCCGTTCTGAATGAGACTATCACCCTCTTACCTGGCTGGTGTGGGTCATTACGGGTAAAGAGTAATGGGACACTAATTTGAACTCCTAGATGAGGCCTAATCACAGACGCCTCGGTATAGGTCTTCGACAGGCGGTGGGAACGGTAATTAAATGCAGGGTTTCTGCAGGAAACCAACCATACTTGAGCCGTATTAATTTGCTGATTAATAATAGATGTGAACAGAATAGAAAATGCAGGCTGTGTGTCACATACCACCCCAAACACCCCCCAACCACACACACACACACCCACCCCCCACACACCCGACACCCTCTGTCTTATCATCTGCCTAATGAGAAGGAATTCATTACTAGAAGGGGCACAATATAAATAATATTAATAAATAACCTTAGTTAGGACTGCAATGCCTAACTAACGCATTTTTTAAAGTGAAAAATGAAACTTTTAGATGGCTAAATAATTCCACCATACTTTCAAAATGTTTGCAGAACTAGATAAAATCATAGTAAATTTGATTCTAGAGAAAATTATTCACAGTGGTGGTGAATGGAACCAGACGTCTGAAGCGTTCAATGCTTCTGTAAACTTACCGAAAGTTATTACATGAAATGGGTCCAGATGTTGCCTGAGACTTTGTTTTACAACGTATTAGTTTTGTGTTTTGTGTCTATAATATGTTTTTTTTAAATCGATTCATAGTGGAGGGATGCACAGTGTTGTGAGGCAAAACAGTCCCCAAAGAAAACTCATATACTTCAGATTTTCCGCTATTTAAACATCATCAACAATCCATATAAGCACAAAGAAAACATGTGAAGCTTCACTGGTGAGTTTAGAGAGTAAATATAATCGATTTATTTGTGTTGTTAACATAGATCAGTGTATATATTTCTCTGCAATGAACCATTTCCCCACTCTGAATAACTTTGGTTCCATCTTAATAATTAAATTACACAGAAATGAAAAAATGATAGAATTATCCTTAATTAAACATTAAATTAAACCAATTAAACTGAAATATATTAAACTCATATATACATAAGTATACAATTAATATACATAAGTATACAATTAAATACAATAACATGCAATACAACACAATGTCAACAATATGTTGGTGTGTATATACACCAAATATACACATGATATACATTTTATTAATTACAAAAATATTTTTGGATTACCACACAAACAAGTGATTGTTTCTCCTTATTCATGTTCTGGGGCAGCATGATTATTATTATTTTTTCCTCCACCCGTTTTCCAACAAACCACGCCCTTCCACGCTGGGATTGGCTACGATCCCAGAGCTCCGCCATTCTAGAGCGCTATGCCCCCGCCCACTTGCTCTACGGCAAATTCGGACTAGCCAATCACGGCGCATAATGGGCGTGGCCTATGCCCAATACGGGTGGCGAAAAACACACCTCTTCTCGGAGCACATCGCTGGGAGCAGCAGGAGAGGCGGCAGCAGGGTCTCCTCCTTAAAACATCGCGGAGGTGTTTTTATTTCTTTCCTCAAGATTTACAGCAGCAGCCACGTTGCGACAGGTACCGCACCCTTCATTCATCTCTGCGTTAAAGCTCGGGGTCCTTTATAACACCAGAATCGCCTCGTTTTCTGAGACTGAGGAGGATTTTTCTTCCAGTGCTATGTTCATCCAGGGTTAGTCATATACAGATACTAGAGCTGCACAATATATCGTCTGTTTATCATTATCACAGTATCAGCTTCTGCAAAACTGATATCGCAGGTGTAATATGCAAATGAGAATCTAACTAATCACAGTGTTTCTGTGACCAATCACAGCTCCAGGTGAGTTACTGGGTGTTGTGATGAATTCATATAATCAAGCAAAAGTCTAATTTTTAACGATTAAGATGTTGGGGAATCTGCATGAATAGGTTAAGCTTCTGCAGCTAGAATAAGAAGATATATTTAAATGTGTTTTGTGATGTCACAAAACATATGGTTTGAAAATGGACCTGTTTTTGTAGTTTATTTTCCATAAATGGACTGTGTGGATGGGAGAGTAAATGTGCCATTTGAAACAATATTTGCAGACTTTAAACCTTTTTAATTCCAGAAAAGTGCTGATGTGAGGGCTTTAATGTATTGATAGGCATCACAATCACAATATGGAGCAGTATGGAGCATTCTTCTTTAGAGAAGAAAAATAAGTGATCCAAGGAGCTCATGATTCGGAACCATTGTTAAACTGAACAGCATGTTTCACATCAGGCTTGGATTCATTACTGTTTGATGTGTGTGAATAATTACTGCTCCTCTCCCATTATGGATGAACTGATGTTAAATCAGTAGGATCATAACTCATAACAGCAGCATATCAAACACGCTGACACACACACACACACACACACACACACACACACACACACACACACACACACACACACACACACACACAGCAACTGCCATAACATTAAAACCACCTGCCCAATATGCGGTTGCAAAGACGGCCAGCAGGCGGCAGTGTTATGTAACAATCATGCTCCCCTCCCTCCCCTTCAGGGTCTCTGGACTTCCCTCATTTCCAGGCAGATAAATGAGTGGCTCTGCAAACACAATTCTAATCCAGGTGTTACCTTGATCTGACCTCACCAGCATCAGATAAACAGGCCTATACAAATGCTGTCACAAGAAATGGAGTTACAGACCCCACTGTAGGAGCTACTGAGGACTGTAAATTAGATATTAGATCAATTATACATTAGATATATTTAAGAGTCTATATATATGTCATATTTAT
>JBBJLS010079476.1:0-25737 GCA_037577275.1 Bryconaethiops microstoma
GGTTCTGTCCTGGACTCTCTCTGGAGGACCTGAGACAGGATGTGGGACTCTGTGTTCGTCTGTCTGCCCAAGGACCCCACGCCTTCCTCCTAGTCGTACCAGTGAAGCCGTCTTCAGGAGAGAAGGGAGGGATGCTGGAGAAAATGGAGGAGATCTTTGGAGAAAGATGTTGGAGGAACACCGTGATCCTTTTCACCGCTACTGATGAAGTCCATGTCACGGTTCCACCCTGCGACCACTAGAGGGCATCAATGGACCATGAACTGGCCCTCTAGGGGCGGTCATTTCTAGCTGGCATCAGACTCTTGAGTATGTACAGCCGGCTAGAATTAATGTTTATTATTTCCCTTCCTCTCGTTGGTTCATGGTGCTCCCCCCTGCGTATTTAAGTTCACCTTGTTTTAGTTCAGGTCACGGGAGCATGCTCAAGTCTACGTTTGGTTTGCCTCTGTGTTTATTTACTCTGCCTTTGGTGAGTGGCCATTGTGCCCTTTTTGTGTTTCTCTTGTTTTCCCTAATAAACCCTTTTCCATGTGTGTGCCTCCTCTTCCTTCCGGACGTGGCTCCCCTGTGACAGTCCAGGAGGAATACATTGAAGAATTTGTGCTGTCAGGAAACCAGGAGGTCCAGAGACTTGTAGAGAAATGTGGGAACAGGTTTCATTGTCTAAACGTTAATGAGAGTCGAGGTGGATTTCAAATCCCGGAGTTGCTGGAGAAGATAAAAAAGATAGTTGTAGGAAACAAAGAGAGTGTCTACAGCAGTGAGATATACTTTGAGACAGAAACTCAGATAAGAGCAATGCAGAGAAAGATTACGATGGACAGAGAAGCGAAAAAGTCACAAGACGAGAATGAACTTAAGGAAAAAGTAGACGACTATTTGTGGAACTCTTTCAGAAAGATGGAGCCAATCCAGAAACATGAACGAGTTATCAGACAAATGAACAAGCAAATAGCTGAACTGAAAAGTAAAGAGAAGAGTGGAATGAGGAGAAAAACAGAGGAAATGAAATAGAACTAGAAAGAGAGGCAGAGCGAACAGCAAGAATGGAAGAGAAAATTCAAAGACTGGAGGAGGAAAGAGAGACAGAGGAAAGAAATTGAGGAATGAGACAGACATGAGATCGAAGAAATATGGGAGATGTATGAAAGAGAAGCTAGAATAAATGACGTACCTTCTTAATGAAAAGACTGCATGCCCTCAACTGTGGGAATTTCTCCTTTTTATATTGAATAAATAATGTAACATAATAAAGATCAGCCAGCTTTCATAATTTGTAAATCAGTATGATGCTGAATTCCTCTGCAGTGATGTGAAAGACTCATTGCCAGTAATTGCAGTTCTTTATTGCAGTTGTGGCTGCTAAGGGCGGCACAACTAGTTATTAGGTTTAGGGGGCAATTACTTTATCACATAGGGCCATGTAGGTTTGGATAGTTTTTTTCCTTAATAAATGAAATCATTACTCAAAAACTGCATTTTGTGTTTGTCTTTGTCTAGTATTCAAATTTGTTTGATAATCTGAAACATTTAAGTGTGACAAACATGCAAAAAAATAAGAAATCAAGAAGCACTGTATATTGGGTTTCATTCCATATACATCCGCGTTCATTCAATATATATCTGCTTTCATTCTATGTGTGTGTGTGTGTGTGTGTATGTGTGTGCGTGTGTGTATGCACACAGTGGAGTATCTTCAGGTGCCTAGTAGTAGCGGACATTAAATAAAACAGTAATAATGCACCAGAAATATTGCACTAGTTGCACAAGAAATATTGCACACCTATTGCACTTGGTGTGTGGATGTGTATTTGCTTGTCTGTGTGTATTTGCCTGTCATTGAAGGAGCTGCTCAGCACTATCAGAGTGTCCTGCAAGGGGTGGGAGATGTTGTCCCACTGTATACGACGAAACAAACCTGTGGTAAGAATAGCATTATTGTCATGGTCTCGCGTCTGTTCCACATCATATTTCCCAGTGCTGATGCGGTGTGTCTGTCTTGTGTTTTCTTCTCAGCCCTTGGAGGACCCTCCACAGAGCGGATGATTGCTACACACCCGATATCTTGCATTGGCTGCTTGCCGGTGACCCATCAGGAGGACACTGTTCATTCTGGGATTCTGACAAGGACGCTGCCCATCGGAACTCTGTACTTAGCCTCCCCATGACCCAAGCTTTAATACTGTAAACTGTACCAACATTTTTCATTTTATTGTAAAACTCATTTTATTATGTAATATTAATTATAGTGGTGTGATCGTTCCGCTTGTAACATGTAGATGAAAAATTATGAAGTTCGGATACTTACTTGAATTACAGAGACTGTGTTGCAAAAGCATTCCTAATTTGCTTCTGCACAGTAGCAGAAGAATGCGAGTCAGAGTTTTGTGTTTGTTTTCTCTCATTTCCTTGTTCTCCTTTCTGCCATTTTGATTAAAGCCACTGATCCTGACTCCTGCATGTGCATCCTCTTTCCCCACCTCCAACGACATCATGACAGTTATTCGTCAGATGTATAATAAACTGAACTCTCATATCAGCATAATTTTACAGTTCATCTGTATGGGGCTTTTTTAAAACATGTGAGGTCCCTCTAGAGACACATGCAAGTAGTACATGACAACAGTTACAGCCTGTAGTATAGTAGGGTAGCACCAGTGTACAGGCACTGTTCTTGTTTTTGTTTAATGCAGTAGCCTAGTTGTATGGGTACTATTACAATACAGAACAGGCAAAAAGCATTTAAATAAGCAAATTATTGTGTAAAATTAATCAAATAAATTTGATTTTATTTTTATTATACAGTAATATTGAGTGTTTTTGTAACTTTCCTTCTGTTGTGTGACTAATTGCACAGCTTGGGTTAGATCTGAACTGCATTAATCTAATAAGAAACTGCAAGATTTCCATAGAGTTGTGCTGTATAATTCTTCAGCTGCTGTGCAGAAGCAAATTCTTAGCAGTGCTTATGCAACACAATACAGTCTCTACATTTTAAGTAAATTATTTTGCCTCCAAAGTGCATCATTTTTCATGTACATGTCACAAGCAGAAATATCACACAACTGTCATTAAGTGTTTTTAAAATAAAATGAAAAATTACATTGTTACATGAAATAATGATTTGATATCATAACATATCATAATGATTTGATATCATCTGTTTAAACTGGATGAAGCTTAAAATAAAGTTTTGCAGTATTTTTTGTTTTTAACTGGCATTAATCTTTAATGATATTTGATATTACTTGATATTTCCTGTATAGTTGCCCATGCAGTTATCTCCACACGGCCAGTATTACTGCAGTCTTCAAAATCCTTAATAATAGCTTAAAGTTTTGCATATTCAGATATACACCAATCAGCCATAACATAAAAACCACCTGCCTAATATTGTGTAGGTCCACTTCTTGTTGCCGAAACAGCTCTGACTCACTGAGGCATCAATTCCACAATATGTCTGAAGGTGCTGCAGATATCTTTAAGTCCTATAAGCTGTGGAGTGGGGCCTCCATGATGAGAGCAAATCCTGCACATGCCCAGCACATCCCACAGATGCTTGATAGGGTTGAGATCTGAGCAATTTGGAGGTAAAGACCTTGAACACCTTGAACTCTTTGTCATGTCCCTCAATCGTTTCTGGACATTTTTTGCAGTAGGATGCATTATGCTACAGAAAATGAGAAGTTAATTCCATTTTTCTCCATATATTCTATTGATGTGGAAATGTGTTAATAAAGAACAAAAATGTAATTTACCAGTACTTTACTGTCCATTGTTACAGACATTTGCCTTGTACCAACAAGCTCCAAACAATGAGCAGATACACAAAATAAAAAATATGTTAGTTTGTGCATTAAAAACAACACGACATCACATTGTCAAGGATTGTCCATTATATGTTATGTACACATTTACATAGGTTACTGAGGTTTCTTCCTCCAGCTTTAGGGAGTTTTTCCTCGCCTCTGTAACCTCTGGCTGCTCACCAGGGGCTCAGACACAGGTTCTATAACAATATCAGTTGTACAAAGTTCTTGGTTTATTTTTGTGTAACTTGACTGGATTTGCTCCAAGTTCTCAGTGAGTCATTGATTCATGTTGAATCTCCAGCTGAATCAATGGATTGGGAAACACTGAGCTGATACTCCCACAGATATCGTCCCAAAGTAGTATACTGCAAGTGACAATGTATCTCTAGATACCTTGTTTGTGCAATTTCGATGTTGGTTTCTTTGTTTATTTTTGTGTAACCTGACTGGTTTTGTTCTAAATTCTCAGTGAGTCATTGATTCATGTTGAATCTCCACAGATTTGTATCAAAGACGGCAACAGCAGAAAATGCGAGGTAACCAGTCCCTGCACCCTTCGGCTTCCTCTTGGCCCTCAAGACTAGCATCATCTTTTTCATCAGCCTCTCTCTTCTCAGCTCTGGAACCTTCTTTATCTCTTCTGTGCTCTTCTTTTGTTTCATTCTCATCGTCACATTGTTCTCCTTCTAACAATCTTCCCAGTTCGCCCTGACTTTCCCCCTCTTCAAGCATCTCTTTATCCCCGTGCTCTTCTTCTGTTCCTCTTGCCTGCAGGTCTTCCAAGGCCCTCACAGATTTCCGATACTCATCTTCCAGTTGTCTGTAAGATTCCATGAGCTTAGAGACTTCTTGTTTCAGGTTCGAAATCTCTCTGTCTTTTTGCTCCATCTTCACAATGAATTGTTTTTGCATCTTTGAGATCAGAACCCAGATGGTACGGTAGATTTCAGGCAGGACGATCTTCATGAGGTATCTCTCTGCCTTAAGCCTGGCTTCTCCTTTAAACATCTCTTTGACCTTCTCCATCTCCTGTCTGTGTCTCTCCTCCATCTCACTTGTATCTTTGTTAAACTTTTCCTTCAGTTCGTTCAGTTTCTGCTGAGTCTCTTCCCTCTGCTGAATTTCACTCTTCAGTTTAATCTCTAACTCTCTTACTGCCTCTTCGTTTCTCTCCTCCTTTAGCTGTCTCTCAAATTCAGATATTTTTTCTTCATGTTGTTGTAGTTTCTTCTCAAGCTCATGGATTTGTTCAATAATTCTCTTTTGAGCATCCTGGATCTCCTTCTCAAGTTTCTCCTTGACTTGTCTTATGTCCCTCTCTTTATTCTCTTCTCTTTCCTTGATAATTCTTTTCTCCATTTCCCTGATCTCCTCATAGATGTCACTGCTGTAGAAACTTTCTACATTTCCTGCAACCATTTCTTTGATCTTCGCCATCAGCTCTGAGACCTGAGAACCATCTCCACTCTCATTAACATTGATACAGTGAAACCTGTTCCCACATTTCTCTACAAGTCTCTGTATCTCCTGATCTCCTGTTTGGAGCCATTCTTCAATATCTGTCTTTTGCTGGTCGTTAGTCACAGTGAAAAGGATCATGGTGTTCCTCCAACATCTCTCCCAAAAGATCTCCTCCATCCTCTCCAGCATCCCTGTTTCTTCTCCTTCAGATTTCTTCACTGGTACAACTAGGAGGAAGGCGTGGGGTCCTGGGGCCGACAAACGAATACAGAGTCCCACGTCCTGTCTCAGGTCCTCCAGAGAGAGTTCAGGACAGAACCAGTCAGGAGTGTCCACCACAGTCACCTTCCTCCCAGCCACCTCCCCCTGTCTGCTTTCACTCTGCTGACACTCTGTAGACCCTCCAGCCTGTGTCGTCTCTTCTCTGCCCAAGATGGTGTTTCCTGCTGTACTCTTTCCATGTCCAGACCTCCCCACCAGCACCAGCCTGAGTTCTGACGTAGGAACTGACTCTGAAGAGGTTGCACCAGATTCTTCTTCCACTGAAAAATCAAGAAAAATCTGGATCATTAATGTGAATGCTAAATTTATAGTCACACAAGAGTTTAATTTTATTTATTTATTTTTAAATAATCCATATCCATTTTAGTTTACCTCAAACTTAATGTTCATAAATGTAGCTCTTTTGTTTTTGTTAATGTATATGGTAAAAAAAAAAAACTGACATTAATATAAATTTCGCATTAAAATGTAGATTTTTTATCTGCATAAAATAAAGAAAAATCTGGATTGTTCACACAAACCGTACATTTATTTTTTTATCATATCTATTTAAAGGTTATATCAAAACATCTACATTATTTGTACATCTCAGTCTCTTATCTGGAATTAATTGTATGAAGTATACCTCAGACTTTAATGTTTTTTAAAACTTTAAATGTATATGGTAAAAAAAACCGATTAGTCAATATTTAGTCTCACAGGCCTGAATTTCAGCAGAGAGTCAGAGACTTTGTATGGCCATTAAGAAGCCATTTGTGTTGCAACAATTCAAAATGACCAAAATCCTATGTCAGTGCCACCAAAGAAAGTAAATGAGGGAGGTTGCCAAGAACATAATTTTTTTTCAATCCAGTGACTAAAAGGATGTTCATATCAGGCATCTGAATGCTCCAGGCCACTAATTAGCATTTAGCTTGTGAACAAATACACACAGATATATACGTAGATATCCAAATATCGGTTATTGAGGCGTAGTAGGTAACATTTCTGTATCCGAAAAGTTGACTGGGAGTCCTTGGGCAAGACTCAATCTTACATTTGCAACACAATTCAAATTATAATCTTGGTAAAAGTATTTGCCAAATGTGTAAATTTAGTGCCCCATCTGTGACTATAAAAAGAAAGACTGGGAAGTGTAAATCACAGCCTAGTTTCCCAAATAGTTAATAGAAACTGAAATATTAAAGCCAGTATGTTTTCATTAATTATACAGTCTATATAACATCTACCACTATCTCTATAATGTACAATAACAAACACCTAATCATTATTTGTTTTACTAATAATTTACTTAACTGTAAGTTATTTATCTCTAGCATGTATTTCTCAGCATTTGTGTATATAGTATAGTGTACTTCATATTGAATATTGAGTTTTTATTGGATTTATTTAGACTTTATATTTTGTATTGTTCTTGTGTGTGTGTCTATGTGTCTCTGTGTGTCTGTGCAGTCACAACATATGCAATTTTCTCCAGGATCAATAAAGTTTTCTGATTCTGATTCTCATCACACATCGTTATTGTGCTTTAACTTACGATTCGGGGGTATGTCATGACTGTTTGCTCTCTTGTCTGAAGTAAGACCTGATGTGTCCTCGACATCTGAAAGAAACCAAAGAACACTGAAGTGCAAATATATCATTAAAAAAGTTCAATCAATTATTAGTATTTTGTAACTCACCAGTAGTCTGTGAATCCTCCAGCTCATTAAGTTTCTCCATCTTAGCCTCTAGATCGCATATTTTCTGATCTATAAAATCAAAAAAATGTGGAAAAATGAAGTTTTCTTCATTTAAATTTCAGATATATGTTTACTCCTGATCAAAGCTTGACGAAGGTTTAACAAAGCACTACAGTGGTTAATGCATGTATTTCTGGGTTGCAGAGACACATTGCAAATAGTGATTGATCTAGATGTAAATACATCATTTTCACATTAATGAACTATTTTACCTTTTTCCGTCAGCTTTATCTCTAACCCTTGTAGTTGCTCTTCTGCATCTTTCAGTTTCTTCAAAGTTTGTTCCAAGTTCATCCTGGCCTCCTCCAGTTGTTCTTGGTCTCGTTTTCTTTCCTCCATACTTCTCTTCCATAGCTCAAGCATATTGTTTGCTTTAAACTCTGAAAATGTGATACATGATCAAATGTTTAAAACTGGTTTGTGGAAAATGTGATTGGGTCCTCTTTACAATGCTACACTCATAAAAAATATATTTCTATACATTGCTGGCCAGTTAAATCCAACTGAAGTTCCTTTACCTTATCAGAGATTATATTTACCTTTTTATAGCATCTTATTGCATTATATTCCATATTCATACTACTGAAAAGTTGTAATAAATTATATTCCATATTCATATTACTGACAAGTTGTAATAAATGTAGTTTTGCAGAAGATGAAATGCTTGTTCTAGACAAAGTGATCTAGAACACACCTGCTAGCAGAGTGGATTCTTCCATTTTTACTCTCTCTTCTTCAGTCCATATTCCCTCTACCTGTTTGTGAATAAGAAAAATTCAGGATGTATGTAAGGATCAGTGGTACCAACAGAAAAAAAAAACATTTTTTGGTGTATTTTAGCTTTTTTCCATTTTGTTGTTTTGACTACTGTTGTTTTTTTAAATCACCAAGTAATTAAAATCACACTGATTGACATTAATATATTAGAAAACATACTTTTTTGTGTGGGGTAATTTATTTTAGTTGCTCACTCACCTTCACCATTTTATGCATCAGCCCATACTCATTACCGAGCACTGTGTAAGAACAAAAGTGTAACATAAAACAAAAAGCATGATTCAAAAAAATATCCTTATTTCTAATATTTTCCACAGAAAGTGAGAAGCTACGTTGACCAACCCATCAAACGAGTCTTTAACATACAGTATTAAATGTAATTAGTTTATGAAAATTCCCTTTTTGCATTGCACAGAACATTAAAAACAGACTGTTCTGTTCTACAGTTCTAAAGTGCACTTGTAAAATGAAGGTCCCACTTTATATTTAGAATTTCTAATAACAATAGTAACACTTTAACATGCCATCAGGGTAAACACTAGTGTTTACTGTTGCAGATGGATTACAGTGCAGCTTGTGTAAATACTTCATTTAATTTGAAGTCATTTGGAATGTTGTATGAGTAAAATATGAGTAAAAACTGAAGGTAATACATGGTTAAATACATAGTCTGTATTACTCTACTCTATGGTGAATACAACACCATTAGTTACTGTTGTTGTGTGTGTTGTTAATACTACACCATTATTAGGAATCCATTTTTAATTTATTTCTGAATTTGTATTTGATCTATCTATCTGTCTGTCTGTCTGTCTGTCTGTCTGTCTGTCTGTCCAATTACTTATTTTTTCAAATACTGCAAAAACATAAGTATTTTTATTTTTACACAGTTTAAGTTTTGCAAGTGTGGAGAACCATAATGAAGTTCAAAAAATCTTCACATTATGTTAAGGTTCTTTAAGTTCTAATTAAAGGTTTCTTAGAATAGTACATCCAAGTCAGGAAGCTTTGAGGATCACTGGTCTTTTTAGGAAGATACCTGGCTCAGAAGGACCAGATCATTTTATCAGGAGACACTATAGCAGCAGCAAGTATCCTACATCAACCATACAAGAATGAGCCTGAAACTAGCAAAGGTCTGCAGCAGCATTAGATTTGAAAATCAGGTCCAGACAGGCTAAAACTACGGGTTCAGTTCTGCAGTGAGGGACCTTTAGTCTGCTTAGTTTTGAAATTTGATAATGGTGGTGTTGTGATGGGTTCTCACTCTTGTCATTAAAGTGATCTTTAATGACAAGAGCTATCTTTAATTCAAGGACAGTGATCTCTTCTGAACATAGATGTACATGCAAGAGACATAAAAAAAATATCGCTATGTGTATCACCATAAGTAAAATTAATAGTAAAATAAACGTCATAACATTCCCAAAATTTGAAGATATTGCAAATCTAGTTGCAAGAAGATAATGCAAATGTAGTTGCAAATCTAGTTCGTTATCTATTCCATTTGCTTTTCTGTGTGTGGGTTTAGATGTTTGAATATACTATACATACTGTATAAATGAGCTCACTGTATTAATGTACTTAATAAGATATTTAAATAAAGCATGCAGAACATTTCCTATGTAAGAGCACACTTCTATTTAACAACCAACTTGGCAGATAGCTAACAGGCTACCAGGCTCCTCCAGTAATACTTTGAGTTTTAGTTAAAGTATTTACTGAAAGATTCAATGTAAAATTACAACATTGCAAACTGCAGCATTCAAAGTATGATTTACAAATGTCACTTTTTAAGCTAGACCTGCCTAAGTAGCATTAAACACAGTGTACAAAAGTGGATGTATCCGTATTGGTGTTAACATTGCAATTGTATAGACACTACAGTATATACTATATTTTCACAGTGTTCTTACTTATATTTAAATATCCACTCTGTACATATATACACACAAAAAAAACTTAGTGTGTACATACATACATATACAAAGTTTACATATACATACGTATATTTTTCAATACACACATTCAAGTTTATATTTCTAGATTGTTTGTATAGTGTACTTTTTATACTGCACTGTTAGTATAGTTTTTATTCTGTTGTTTTTTTCATTTTTGCTGCTCTTACCTTTGTACTGTCCACTTTCTGCCATGACAATGCAAATTTCCCACTTGTGGGACTAATAAAGGTTTATCTTATCTTACTATTATTGTTATATCAAGACTATACTTACTCGTCACTTCTATTGTTTGCTCTTCTGTTTTGAAGCTGCTGATGACCTGGCACAGGTAGGATCCTGAATCCAACTCTTTGCAGTTTCTCATTTGTAAGGACACCTTTCCTGTTTCCAGTTCCTCTTTGAACAGACTCACTCTGCCCTCGTAGCCCCTCCCCTCCATCACCTGTCCCTTCTTATAGAGGCAAACACAGTCTGTCCCCTTAAACCACCTGATCTCCATGGCAACAGCACTGATTTCAGGAGACAGGTGACACGGTATTTTCACATTATTGCCAAATGAGTCAATTTGATGGCAGGGGATGTCAAGTTTAAATTCTGTTTGAAGAAAACACCCACACCCACATACACACACACACACACACACACACACACACACACACTCTCAATGACTTGTCAATGGAGAGTTCTTTAAAGAACCATTGTATGAAAGGTTCACAATGTGTATAAATAAATATTTTTCAAGCTAAAAGAACCTCCACTTATTTAACCCTCCCTCTGTTACACTTCAACTCAGTAACTTATTCAATAAGCTGCTGTGAAATATCTTATTATGTGCAGTAGTCTTACCATTTGAAATATCACTACTTATGTTAATATTACTGATCTCTATTATGTACAAAAACAGACTTGCTATAGAGAATAACTCCAAACCTTTATTTCCACATGTCTTACTGACTCCAGCATTTTGTGCATATAGCCTAGTTTATTTAGTACAGAGCATTTTCAGAGTTTTTATTTTTTTAATTAAATAGTTTTTATGCTATTTGACTTTTATAAACTTTATATTTATATTGTTTTTGTCTTTGTGTCTCTGTGTGGCTGTGCATAAGCCGTTTCCTCTGAGATCAGTAAAGTTTTCTGATTCTTATTCTGATTCTAAGTTCAGGTTCAGGTTTCTAACTACATGCACAGTCGATCCTGAATGAGTTAGGTGTAAAAATTTACTTGTTCATAACTTCAAGCTCAGTTGAAATTATTATTACAGTAGATTGGACTAACCTTGGCTTGTGGTTGCCATTTTTGATGTTGATGGTTCTGAAGAAAGAGAAGAGGGTGAATGAGAGAATTTACAAAAAAGTCAGTTCATAAATACACCCACATTAAGTACAGCACGAGGGTTAATTGAGTAGAACAACTTGAATGTCGACCTGGCAAGGAGTATCGCTGGAAAATAAAGACCTTTACACTTTTTGTTAAAGGTTAGGGTTCACAGACTTCACAGCTGTCTGCATATTTTGTCATTTATATTTGTGTATATTTGTGTATATTTCTCAATTTATTATATCATTCTTTTTCTATTTTCTAGTTATTGCACCATCTCAGGGTTACATTTCATTGCATGTTGTACATGTATAACTGTGTATGTGACAAACGTCTTGAATCTTGAAACTCCCCCAATTTTATTAATTTCATTAAACAGCAACGCTCACTGGGATCAATAACTCAACCTGTGCTGAGTATACATCAGATTATATAATAATATTGATGCACGACCAGGCTTCAAAAATATTAGTGTTAATCTGTGAAGCTGATGCCTCATCAAATGTCTTCACAAATATAAGACATGTCTTTTGTTAAAAATGCATTATTAATTTCTTGAAAAAAAATACTTTTAATTAGTCAATTTGCTCAAAGACCAAAAACAAACTATGATTTGGGTACTGGCATATATATTAAATGTGAGCAAAGTATGCAAATTACACATACAAATGAATGTACACTGTGTAAAACAATGGAAGTAAACAATGTTTTTGACTTCTCCTTTAAAGTTAGAATTTTAGAAAATTTTGACTATTTTTTTGACTACAATATGCAACATGACTACGAAGGTTTTTTTTGAAAATGAACCACTCCCATTTTATTCTAGCCTGAGAACACGTTGATGCATGGCCTGCCCTGCCGCCATTACAGTGCCCTACTTTAGTAAAGGTGAGAAAAACATAAATGATGATAAAGGTATACACACACACAGACACACACACACAGACACACACACACATACACACACACAAACACACAAATCTACACAAACACTTTACAAATATTTAAAAAAAAACATTTTTTAAAATAATAATTCTGCAGGGCATCTCAAAACATACCTTAAGATGGAGGCTTAAACAGGTGCAGATGTTTTAATCTGGTCAGTAGATCTCTCTAAAGATTCCTACCTTCTAAAGTGTGTAGAAAAACAATAACTTATTTTTAGAGTTTGAGTTCACACAGACATCAGTAATTTTCTTTTTACTGTTCATAATGCAAATCATTTGAACACGAAAGGTTCTCTACGTTCCTCAACGTCTCAGATCAGTGCTCAGGAAGTAACCACCAGACTTTTGCTTTCACCGGATGCCTTTGAACATCTGCAGTGTGGCGCATGCAACAAAAGGCAAAGTATTTGAATGTGAAAAAAGAGACTTTCACTGAGAGCATAGGCAAAAATAGCTAGTCATGCCATGCATTTGCATGCTGTGTCCATTATGTGTTGGGTCCACTGTGAGAGATAAACATCTCAACTTGTAAGTGCCTTCAAACCCATGAGTGATGTACAGTACTGTGCAGAAGTCTTAGGCACTTATGCAAGTTGCATGTGATAAAGTGTCTTTCTGCTGGCAAAGTTACCACTAGAATAAATACAAACAAACAAGAGAGCAGTAAAAAGCATCAAGATTTGTTTTGTGTGTAACAGTAGTTGATACTGTGTGAGCTGGTGAGGAGAACACAGGTTCGATTCCAGATTCCTCCTCGGTTCCTCCAGTCGTTGTTTGGATTGTGAAACTCCAACAGCAGCTCCTGATTTAATTTAATGAAGGACTGATGGAGTCGAACCAGGTTTCTGATGAAACTACAGGAATACTGGACTTCCACAAGAATTCACTGATATACTGAACAGAACATCACTATTTACTGTATTATCTTATTTGTATTTATTCTTGCTAGTTTTATTTGGTATATAGTCATATTTATGTGAGAATTATTAATGTGTATATTATTCTTGCACAGTGCTGTACATAAAATCTCATCAACAGCATGGTCTCAATTTTAAGACATCACTGAATTTAAAAAAGAAACGTAATGTTATGAAATCATGTTTTTTTTTGTGTGTGTCATGACTAAAAAAGGAGTAAATGTCCTCTGTTATCCCTCAGGACTGTAGACTCAATGTGGTGGAGCTATGGCACCCCCTTGTGTTCCAAATTCAGTATCATATTGCTTGTGTTGATCATGTTTGCACTGTAAGAATCTCTAACATTGAGATTTATGGGTGCAGGACACTTCCACCACTGGTCAGTAAACGGCTCAGTGTGTCTGTCCTTTAACCTCACCAAAACTCTTCCCATTCTGCTGAATGTGGAGAAACTCTGAAGAAAAATAACCAGCACAACTACAGGCATACAGGAACTGTGCTGTACCTAAACTGCACTGTGATGGCAGTATAACATACTTTGATGTTCCAGCGTGTCTCAGACCCGTAATGGAGTTTCTCGATCAATTCTCTCCACCTGTTTATGGCCGGTCTTCCCAAAACCACGTCCGTGGAGTAAAAGCGCCGGAAAGTTTTAATAACATTTTTTCCTCAGTATTGGTTAGCGATGACCCAGCTAACTTGTTAGTGATGTCCTGGATCACCTTCACGTTTCTCACAGTGTTAAAGATACATTTGTTAGCATTATTTAAAAAAAAACTCCGGCTGAAACTTATCTTCAGCCCAAAAAGACAGTAGAGCTTGTACTTTGTCGACTTTCCACCTGTTAGTTTGTTTCTCCCAAGTCTGTCTGCTGCCATTACATTTTTTATACAATCAGAAAGCAGTGATGCAGTCAGCTCGGTTGCAGTCCACTTTTGGTCGTGCAGTCAAGCAGCTCGGGTTTGGCTCAGGTATGGCTCATTTTATTCGTAATGGAAAAACATTTGCAGTAAACCGTGGTTCCTTGTGTAAGTGGGAAAGTGCCATAAAGGTGCACTGCAAATCATTCTACACCATGATCAGGAATTACGAGACATAGTACCATGACCTCAGAACTACACTCTTGGTATCTAAAATGCCTTATTAGGGGTGATCCAACACTTCATCACAGGCAGGGGTAGGAAACAAGTAGGTATGAGAAACCAGCAGTAGGTATGAGGCATGAAGAGTGAGAGGAGCCATGGTGGGCCTGGAGTAAGCTGATCCAGTTTGGGCAGGGGCAAATGGAGTCTCCCCAGAATAGAGAGGATATTTTTGCCATTAAGGTTCTAAAATAGCATCAAAAATGTTAACATTCCAGTTTCAGGTCCACGCGGGTATCTGCACTGACCACTGCACCACAAGACATAAACTACTTCTACCATTCATTTTTACCGCTCAGATTTTTTATTCTTAGTTATTCTATTTAATTGTAATTTGCAGTAATTTGCACCGACTTGCACTGATTATCTGCACTGACCACGGGACCACTAGACATAAACCTCTATTTCTTCATTCTTACTGTTCATTTTCTTAATTTCATTTCTATTTCTTCATTTCTACCGTTCATTTTTACCGTTTTTTATTTTTTAGGTATTCTATTTTATTGTATAGTTTCTTATAATATGCTATAATATGCTATGTCACATGTGCACTTTACAGAGCTGCTTCAAATTTCATTATACTGTGTATAATGACAATAAAGGCTTTCTATTTCTATATCCTGTAAACATTTGGTGTGCCCGGGCAACTCACTTTGCATGACTAACATTGCCATTGATAAATGGCTCAATTTCCAGTCTCATTGTTCTGTATGTCTGCACAAGTGACAGAAATCAAAGAACACCAGTCTGTGGAACAGATGGCTTTAATAAGGTAATGCTAGACTGAACCTCATTATCGTTAGTCATTTCTTTGCTAGTGCTACTGGTTCCCTGTTTATTGTAAATAGAGGAAGATATCTTCACAGCATGGAGTGAGCTCTGATCAACATCATTGATCCCTTTGTACCACTGAAGTTGGATTCAGGGAGGAGGACATTAGCAATAACAATAGCTATCTAAGACCCTGTGGAAGTGGTGAATGCCTGGCAAGTTTGCAAGATAAACAACATGTTATTGATCACTGATTTGTGGTGGACAATGGCTTCCCATTGTCCTTTAAGAACTGTAGAACTGTAGGTGTATCATCTGATGGATAATGATGGCAGCCCCCCCGTGCTACCCATACTATAATCTCTTCATGTTCTGCCTTAGAATGTAGCTTTCATGGTAGAGACCTGAGGCTGAGTCATTGGGTAATTTCTGGAGGCCATATAATAGCAGCATTGTATCCAAAGTTAATAGTCACTCAAACAGTACAAACCATTTCTGTTAAAATGTGTCAGGAAAACTCTCAACCCACTGAAACTGTACCTAGATTTCCATTAATGTAGCACAGACTAGTCAGTTTATTTTGAAACACAGTATGACTTACTGTGACCCATAAAAATCATAACAGGCAACCATTTCTGTCAACACCAAAGCTGGTATTCACAATGCTATCCTAAATTAGAAGACTGAATTTTGAAACTACTTAAACAACATGTTAATAAGGATCTGGACTTAGTTTGAGAGTGTTGAGAGACATTTTGCTGATGTCATTTTATGGAAACTATTTGAACTCTTTAAGTGACTACTGATTTCTAGTATTTGTTAACAGTATTATTCTCTCAGCTTTGGGCACTGGGAATTGAGTACTTCTCACTTTCTGGGGTACCTTGTTTCTACACAAATTTTACCAACTCAGTTTACCATAAAGATGCTCTTTGTATAATTACATACTGTAGGCAATATGTATAATTTCATTTGCTAACTCCCTTCATCCTGTTCATGAATGGTCCAGACCCCCCACAGAGCCACTGCTGAGGAGGTATGTGTGTATGTGTGTGTGAGAGAGAGAAAGAAAGAGAGAGAGGATCTCTCTCTCTGTTGTTCTAGTTTCCAACACTGTGTCCTCTTACTGTTCACTTTATTAGATACTTTATCAGATTATCTAACCTGTTGGTCCACCTTGCAGATGTAAAAAGTACTAGCTTATCTAATGCATCAGTTTAAAACATTTCTTGGGCGTTTATTTGAGTTCTACTGGTTTGCCACATTGAGCACTGACATATTCAAATCCTGCTGCTTTACAGTATGGCACACAATACATATTTTTCTGCTGCTTGAAGGTAGATTTGTTTTATTATAGAACTTCACCCAATTAGGTCTCTCAAGGCTATGCCTGTCTATTTAGAACTGAATCTGTCTTTGCCTTGCCAACACATGCTTATCCAAAGGGAATTAGCTTTAAAATATATTAGTCTAGTTTCATCCATGACATTTACCAGACACAAGATGATTTGTTTAGGATAGCTGGAAATATTGCTATGCCCATATTTGGAATGGACTTGAGCAGAAATTCTATTTATTGAATAATTCAGGCTCAGAATGCCTGAGGATGTTTTGGTTAGTTGAAATGGATTCTTAGATGTTAAGCCTAACAACAGCATATTTGTATTCACTTGGGGGAATTGTAATTATTCCAAAGCACAGGACCATTTAGGATTCCATCTTCTCAGCTTTCGTTTATTTCCCGCTGCTCAACATTTCATTTGTGCTTGACAATGGTGATGTATTTATTCAGCCATAAATGAAAGAATCAAAAGATGGAGAAGAAGGGTGGGATAATCTTGCTGAGTTGTATAACTCAACTCTGTCTTCCTTCTCAAACTGGATGTTTGTTTTATCTTTATATGAACTCTAACTTCCCCACCTTCACCCCTTGGAATGATTTGGAAACTTTACTGGGTGTGTTTCAGTAGGGGAATAACCAAGCTGCTGGACACCAGCCCTTCAGCACAGGAGATGAGCACCCCTAGGTTAACATTTACTGAATGTAACATATTTTACAGAAGTGTAAAATATCTCTGTAGAGAATGGAGAGTTATTATAATAAAAAAAGCTAAATTTAATTTAACTCGGTGGGGCTGAACTTTTGCATACAGCTTTATTATTGTTGTTGAGTCACACATTCCAACAACAGGGCCATTGCTTAAATGGTTGTATCATACGAGAACCCCCAAATAAGTCTTCAATTATTATTATAAAAATGATCAGATCACATTCAGGAGCCATTCAAGTACCCAACTGTACTTGCTTTGCCCAGACAGCATCCAAAAATTGTCTTCTCTCAATCATGGTTACTGTCATCCCAGGTGTCTTGCTCAGCTTCGGCTCAGTTCAAATTGTGATTAACATTCATGAATGATTGGTCTTTGTGAACACTGTGATAGCCTCATTTCATAAGCTATTTTTCATTTTAAAGCATTTCACTCCAATCTGTACACAAATTGACAGCAAAAAGGCACATAGATAATCCAAGCACGTGAAGTAATGCAACTGTCATTCCACCAAACAACTCCCCACTCAAAATAGAGTAAAAATTTAGGGTAAAATTACTATGTAAATGGTCTTACAAGTTAAAGACAAGGTAACACCTTGGCCTAGACCTTTAGAAAGTATTCCTACTTCAGTTTCATCTTGAATAAGGGTCTGCTTTGTTCCCATTCCCTCTTACCTGTGATTAATATCCCTGTCCTTATTGTTCATCGTTTTGCTAAAACTCTGGATTATTATCTGGATTGCAAGTGACAGAAAAATAGATTTTACTGATGTAAGCTTATATGCTGGCAGTGTTGGAGATTTCTCATTTCTAAGATGGATTAAGATAAATTACTTCACCAAACTTGACCTTTTGTCTGTTACACTCAGACAGCACCCTGCTCTTTAATGGCTTAAAAATTGAACAAAATACAGACTGATCCAGCCTGGTCTCCAGATATTATACTAAGTCTTGCACATTAAGCTGTATTCCATGCTGATTATAGGTAAATATGGCTCAGTGCCCTGCAAGTCATCCTCTTCAGTGAACCACAGGGGTTCTTGTTGCAATGAGAGAGGCTCTTTTTCAAATCCCTGACAAGATGAGCATTTGTTTTAGACATGCTGTGAAAGGGATGCACCTAGCTGAGGAGAGCTTCGTAATTGCATTTTGAGTTGGATAGAACATGCTGCCACAAAATCCAGGGGAGCAGTGCACTGAAATGGGGAAATCAGACAGGACTTGAACTGGATGAACAGAAAAAGAGAAGATGGGTAGGTTGAGAAGTCTTTTTTCCTGATATGTTGCTAACGTTAAGAGCGAACATTTTAAGCTGCTTCTTAATCCAGTGTTTGTTTCTAAGCAACAATGGATCCCTGTGTTCCCACAGCATTTGGAATTCTTTGTTTTGGGAAGTGCTTCTCATTAAGTGCCATCTCCTTTTTTTTCCACACTATTCGGATGACTCTTATTGCTCTTAAAGAAAAGGCGTGTTTTTGCCATTGGGTACATGCTGTTGTTCCCCAGTGTGCTGCGTATCTGGTTCATGGCTGCCTGGTTTCTGACCTCGTGCCTGTTCCTCAGAGGAGGTAGCTGAGCCACCTGTCTGTTTGGATTGAGACACTCTGGAGACCAGTGCTTTCCCTGGCCTAAGGGGCTAGGTTGCAGTATAGATTGATGATGTCTGGGGGCCAGCAAAGAGAAGGTCTTTATCAGGTCAGAGGGGCTTCATGAGGCACAGCCAATGCAATGCAATGCCTAACAATCATGACCCATATATCAGCCCATGCCTGGTAACATGACAGAAAGACTTTTTAGCTGAGAAACCTCGATGACAACACTTGGCTTTTTTGTACAAACCTGCATTTTATTACTTATTCTTAGTGCATCCCTATTTCTAGTTCATCTACTCTAATTTAAGACATTGCTTGTGTAATATGGAATAATGATAGGTAATACTTTCTGCATTACGAAGATCCTGGTGTGTATATATATCACTGTAAAAAGGAACAAAGAGGCATCGAAGCATTTTAAAGGAAGAAAGTCCATTTCAGGAATGCTGACTGCGGTAATGTTGACAGGAGTTCACGACACACTGAGTTAGTTTCTACTGAGAATCTATAGGATGTTTTCTGTAGCAAATGATAAATGGTAAACAGTGACTTCTACAAAAACAGGTATTTTGTAGAAGTCGCTACAACTGGTTCTCTGAGGGGGTGCATGTGTTGCAACTTAAGACTCAGCTGCATTGAATTTAGATAACATTTCTGAGGCTTTGTTCATTCTGCCCCAAGATTCCAAAAAAGGATTTTTTATCTTTACTGTCCAAAAAAAAGTTTATCTCTGTCTGTGTCTCTCTCTAAAGAGCAGAACATCAAAAGCAAGTTTTATAGATTGGATCAATTTCCAAATGCAGGATCTTGCTGCCATAATAGCTAGTGAGTTACCAAATATCATTGCTTAGTTGCTTCATTCATATCACCATCAAAGATATAGCATGATGTCTGTAAATAATAGCACAGTGACAGAATTTTTCTTGTTTTGATTGAGGATGTATACTGCCACAATAATTATGAGGTTAAAATGCAGTCTCTGCTTTAATTTGTGCGTGTTCACCCTGCCGTTCAAAAGTTCAGTGTTTGCAAAACAATAAAATAAATATTGCAGAAAAATGTGTTTTACATTCAAACACTAGTATGTTAAAGATAAAATAAATTTGTTAGGCCTGTGTAATTTCATAGGTATCAAATAGTTAGCAAGAAACAGCAAGGGTGTTTAAATGATTAGTAATTGATAGTACTATTCTTAGTTATTATTATTTAGAAATAATTTTTTTAAATTATTTGTTATCTGGCAGAGAATTAATTCAGCACAAAAACATTTAACCAGAATATCCAGGTCTGCAAATTTGCAGAGTCATAGGTTCTCACTATATTGCTGTAACAGGTCCTGTATGTTCTGCCAGCAGGAACAGAAGGGCAGATAAGTGGAAGCATGGCAAGATGTAATGTCCCGTCTGTCCCTACAAAAGAGGAGTCTTTGTTGAAGCTGTCATGGCAAGCCCCAGAGCGTATATCTCAATTCATTGCGCAAACCAGAGCGTGCACTTTGCAGTATCATCCTGTTTGATAGTAGAGCTTAAAGATTTTTCTTTTAGTCATTCTCAAACTGCTGGAAAGCCATCTTGTGGTTTTCATATTACCTAAGGCACTTGCCCTATGAAAGCCCAAACCTGGTTCTGAGAGTATTGCTGGGCTTCTCTGCTGTACATTATTTACCTCAGCACTTTGATATCAGGATTTCCTGGGCAAGATCAATACTGAATCTGCATCCAACATTCTTTTTTTAAACCATGTTTTATCCTGTAACCACATAGATTTGCAAAACCTCAACACAATTAAAGTCAATCTTTTATTTTTTACATTATTCTTTTATACCCCTGCTGAAATTAAGCATGATTCATCAAAGCACTTAAAAGACAGATTCTTGTTTTTCCAAAATCTTATAATCATTTAATAATTTCATCAAAATAAAATGACTTCTCCTTGTCTCAAAATACCCTCTTTTCAAATTATAGAACACCTTTTTAACCACATGCTTTGCAAAGAGTAGGAAAATACAGAGCAATTAAAAAACTATAATGCAATGCTGAGCTGTAGGAGGTCTTATGACTGCTATGTAGACACATTTAGGTGGCTACCTTGAAAAACCTTGCCGTCATGATCGATTGTTATGCCAATAAACCTTGTGGCCGTGAGCCTGACAAACTCAGGCAGTTGAACCAGGAGTACTCATAGCAATGGGTAACTCAAGCAGCTGACCTGGGAAATCTCTCAGTCATGATGCAGTCTGTCAGGTTGTCATCCATGAAAGCTTTGCAGCTGTGAGGCCAAGTAAGTCAAGTAGCTGGCCCAGGAGGCCTCATGGTTGCAATATAGAATCACCTAGGAAGCCTCAGCAGCTATCTCACGTGATAGAGTGACAAACTTATTAGGCAACAATATCAAATTACGCACAAACAATACAAACAATACAAAAAACAAAGCAAACAAGCTAGCAAACAAGCTAAAACTATAAATGATAAATGAACACACTTTTCCCTCTGGGAAGTAATAATTATATATTAATTTTATTAATTTTAAGATAAATGAAAAAGACCTGATAATTGTTTTTCATACAATATTCCTCTAATATAAAAATCTAAAATATAAGCCATTAAGAGCTCTTTGGAGTGACTCTGCAAAATGCTTATTCTCAGTTTCTTTGCTTGATCCCATTGCACAAATTAACAATAAGAAAAAAGTAAAGGATAATAATAATAATAATAACCAGTTTAAGAATCGCTGCTATTAAAAAAAACTTGTCGTAAATTTGTGAAGAACCTTCACATGCAAATACAGCATACCAGTTAATCTGCACCCACCAACTCTTTGCAGATAAGACTGGACACCCATCGACTGCACATAATGCTTTGACTAGGGAATTCAAATATTAACGTTTGGACATTCAACCAATTATTATCTATTGATTAATTGACATGACCATTTTAGTTCTAAAAGCATGTAATTACAGCAAAATGAGAGTAAGACATGTTCTGGGAAAGAACATGTCAGTTATTTTGTGGCCATTTAGATAAATCTTTTTTTCTATCTGATAATGGAAAGCCTTAATATCAATACCATTTCTTTTTGTTTTATTCATATACCTGAATAATGGCTGCCATTTTAAGAAATCCCTCGCTCAATATGTAACAAATGTCACCATATACCTGTCTTTGTCCTAGCATTGCTAACAGTGATAAGGAAGTGATTGGAGTTTTAACTTCACTTATAGTAATGAATTTTGCCTGGCAGCTTGTGCAACCTGGGCTTTGTTAAATTACCCCCTACACACATGTTCCCACAGCAATAATGGTACTTTTAGTGTTAGTGCAGCATTTCTTTTATGTTCTTAAGCCTGAGTTGGGATGGTGGTGACTCTAGTAAAAATGCATTTTTAAAAACCCAAAGCCAAGAACCTTGTGGCATGGTTAATGACTGACCTTTTGGATGAGTGTTTAGGGATATGTGTGAGAAATGAGGCTGCCAATGAGGCAACTAAGACATAGCCTGACCTTCAATGCATTTGTAAACCTTGGTTTGTGTTTGTCCCTCTGTAATGGACATCCGTCTTTAATGTGTCACCAAGGACAGTCGCTCTACAGAGACTCCTTGTCGGAACCGGCAGCATCTCAAATTTACTTGGCTGTCCATTTAAAGCTGTCATCTCTTTAAAACTTTAAAGAGTTTTGGCTCTAACGTCACCATATCCTCCTTATCATTTCATTCCCTTGAGGTCCACCGCTGATGTGGGCAAGATGTAAGTATGAGTGCATGCTTTGCTGCATCTGCAACATGTGCCCGAAATAAAATTCTGTAATAATTTTAATTATAAAGTGCATTTCAGTAGCAGCTAGATTACTTACAGAACCTGTTTGCTGTTGCCTGATATCAAACAATCCATGACCATGTACTGGTTCTTGCTGTTCAGTTTTCTTATACGGACACAATGGACTGGGGTGCACCATGGAATGGGAAAGTTCAGCAATGTTTACATCAAATATTTTTATTTTAATAGCAAACAAACAAGAAACGAGTGAAAGCATCCCTCTACTGATTCTCCTAATTAACAAATTGGAGAAGTAATTGAGACCCTCATTCGATGAGAGCCAGCTTAATTAATGACATGTTAACTTCCTGCTAACTGAGATGCCCTGTTTAGTTAGATTTGAAAACTGACTGGTGGCTAAACAAGCTTAAATAATCACAAAATCTTCAGATTCTCATACAGCAGCCATTATAGCCTCTATGGGCTTTATGTTGATCAGATCACTAAATATGATTAACTTTTAATCCTGTAAAGCCTGTTATCTTATTTAATAACAAATTACACTTAAAAGCAGTAATCTTTCACTAAGCCACAAAGAACCATTCATGTTTAATTTTCATCACATGTCCTTGGCCATTTTCTGAAGCAGAATGGCGAGATGGTTTGGTCAAGAGACAGCTTGTGGATAGAGTATTAATTAAGCTTGTGGATAGAGTATTAATTAAGTATTGATGATGATAAATGATAATTTATTGATGATAAATAATCCTTTCACTTCACTCCTACAATACATTTGTGAGGACAGAATATGTAGATGAATAAAATCCTTACTTTAAGGATTAAAGCTTTTGCACAAGTTTTTCTTCTAGAGAGAGCATTTTTGTTATTTTTTTAAAATATTTTTAATTTTTACAAAATTGTTGCACAGTTTTGTTTGCTTAGTTTAGCATATATTTAAAAAAATAATAACTGTCTTTGGTGGTTTCCAAGGACCATAAAGATGATTTCTGGTTTCTTCTCCTCTCTCACATATTTCCATTTCATGGTCTGCTTTATTCTGGAGAAAGATAGGCTATGTTTAGCTGAGATTAAGCATAAACCCAAGCATCATTATTAAAAATGCAGATTACAGAAGTACTTTAGAATGAATGAGACAGTCGAAAAATAAATGTACCCATTACTGGGCATTAAGAAACTCTATCAGAAACTGATCTGTACATATGGCTCATATCTGTGGTGACTACTATTGGTATGGGACCATATGGACTTGTCTGTAGGCTTAGTCTCACTATAGAATATAAGTGAATATATTGATTTTTCCCTTACAAGAGAAAAAAAATGCAATATTTACATGAATTTCAGAGTTTCTAAGTATTTAGTATGTCTCTTTTTGCTTTAATGACAATGTTCACTTCAACTGGCATGGCTTCCACAAGTTTTAACTGCCACTAACAAAACATCACTGGATAACTCAACACACTTGAACAAGAACACTAGCAGCCAGTTCTATTACATCAGCTAACAGATGGCTGTGCTGGCTAGCATCGTGCTGAAATTTTTTTCACATCCTGAGAGAGTGGTTTAAGTGATAAATTATTTGATATTAACTGTATTTTATATTTTTTCATATTACTATATATCTCCACCCCTCTTTTTCCATTTGTTGAAAAAGAAGTCTACTGGGAAATGCAGGGAGAATAAATCTTTCGCTGTGACTGATTGCTCGAAGTGCTGGTTAAAAGAACCATTAGTGTAGAGATTATCTTAAATATTAGATGTTTTCCTTAGCTTTGACAAACACTTCTATTGACAGCCAAACATAATAATCCCCGATGTAAAGCAGTGTGGCAAGGTTGCAAGGGATGTGAACTCTTGGTGTCAGCACTTGAAATATTTCTTTTTGCGGAATCTTTTTTAATGCACACTGGTGGGAAATTTTATCTATTAAGAATAATTCCACTTTTAAATCAATTACATTTTTAAAGAATTTTTTTATTTAATGCCCGTTTGACTTAATTCCTGCTGAGTAATGAGTGCTTTTGATCTTCCCAGAGTTTAGAGGACACCATATTTTACTATGTGACAGGGCACATTGTTGTTGCTGAACTCTCCATCTATGAAAAGCAATGTAGAATTCCTAGTTAAACATCCTTGTTTGCACGAGCATGTCCCAAATATATACATGTACACACTATTCACCAGAGTGAATAACTTATGACTTAGGGTGCAATTTAGGGCTAGACAGCTTTGCTAGTTATGTGCAGCACTAGTAAGATAAGAAAATATAAGAAAAGCTAGCTAACATTATGCAAAACCTTCTGTACAGTACTGCTAGCTTGGTGTTAACACTGCTACTTTCAGTCAGATAATGAAAGCCTAAGCTTATAAAGCAAATTACATTGCATCAAGTGTTGCTATGTAATGTGACCTTGATTCCTATAAGAACAATAATCAAAACAACTGTTATTAGTGGAAAATTCATGGTAGTTTAATAGTTAAATAATGCCATGAAACATGTAACAATATCCAGATTAGTGTCATTTAAAGGAATATTTTTAAGATCATAATGGTCTTTGTGTGAATTGGGGGATAGTGCACTTGAGGCCTTTTTTAGGACCGTGGGGTAACACAAAAAGTCTGAATCAAAGATGTTCTTTTATAACATCAATTTAAAGAACTCTTTTTTGGCTCTTTTTAGGAGTGGACTATAGACATCTCTGTCTACTTGCGCTTCCCTACAGCCTACAGCCTTCTTGCACTTCCTCTACATTTCCCAGCTGATTTTATGCCTCACTCTTTCAGCCTCTCTCTCTCCCTCACCTTTCTCGCCCCTTCCTCTGATTTCCCTGAGGGAGACCCCTTAAACTTGGCCACCAATGCGCTCCTGTTCTTTAGACTTATTACAGAGCAGCCACCCTGGCTCAAAAGGAAGCGAAGCATATCCTGTTGAGTTTTTTTCAGTTTTGCTGATGGTTTTTGTAGCAAACAGGCTGGAGAATTACAAGTGATGAGTGCACTTTTTTGTTTATTTATTTGTTTATTTTACTAAGACATAAGCCTCCTCTGTTGTATTGTCATGCCCGTTTGAGTTTTTGTGAAAGCCTTTTTATGTCAGCTTTCAATATACAGTATACCACCGGAGCTTCAAGTCATTGTTCGCCCCGGTAGCCACCGCCACCGCCCCCACTCCCAGGAAGGCCCCGATG